>JADDOH010004236.1:0-132965 GCA_016648135.1 Agrypnia vestita
AACAACTACAGAAATAAGATAAGAACCATTAATATTATTTATTCTTTATTTTCTTATGTGTATCAAATGGAATGTTCGTGCTAAATAATTTGTCATTGTCACATGATCACTATTCATTTCATTACGTGGGTTCAGAGCCGACGGTAACGGACGCGGAAACAAATTAGTACTGATGTCGGGACGTAACGTCGGGATTATATCTTAATTATCTTTAGGATAGAAGCGAGGTCATTGTACGTGCATTCTGCATTTCAAACGTCTTACTAACATAAATAAATACATGTTATTGTGTTTTACAAATTGAATAGGTTCGCGGAAAATAGGCATTTCGCCCGGTTGTGCAATATTAACTTCCAACGTAGCATAATGAGATCTTATTACCGGCGCTAGACTCTCAAGGTGAGGCACGCGGGGATTATAAATGGGATAATGAACGAGAACCGAATGGGGAAGTTCGTCTCTTCATGGTCGGGAGGCGAGGAGTCGTACGTCTTTCACGCCCCGTGATCTTGGGAGGCAGGATTTCGATTGTGGAAAAAGATGAAGTTGGATCTACTCGCGTGGCAAGACAGGGTCGAATGTCGGAGCGCGCGTTCTCGGCTATGGAGTCTGATTAGATTGGGGAGACACCTTAGGTCAGGGACTAGGTAGGGCCATCTTAACTGTATCTACCCGGTTGTGACTGGGTTTTAAAGCCAAGAATTACAGGATGGTCTGAAGGTCTTGATGCGGTTACCCCTCTAACATCTAAGGGGAAGAGCCTCTCACGTCTTTTCAGTCCCCTTGGTGCGACGAGCTCGGGCTCTGTTTATGAATGTTTATGAATGTATTAACTCCGTACTCAAGGACGAGATAGGACGTGCCTCATGAACGAGAAATTATAAGATGCAGGTAGCAGTGCGACAATCAATACTGTGCTCGGGACCGCTTTAATGAACGAGATCTGTTAGCAGTTTAACAATCAATTTTTATGATCGGGACCGCATTCAGGAGCGCGATGGCATTACTAACACCATCATTCTCATCATTCACCACCTTTTCTAACTTGCTGTATACAGAGACCTTCGGGGTTCTCCCTTCCCGGCCAGCGAGAAACATATCAGGAACTACACAATCAACTGTAATAATCATGCTGTTTTACCATCATTTAATATCTCTAGTCAATAAGACTACACCGTGGGATCAATCACATCAACTATATTTGGCGATGCTAACATGGCTCTGACTGACGCGCTCAAGGGAGAGTCTTTTCCAGTCACCCAGTTAGTTCATTCAGCCCTTTAATCAGCAGTAAACATCATAATAATCCGGCTCATGTAGCCGCAA
Organism: Agrypnia vestita; assembly: GCA_016648135.1. NCBI lineage: Eukaryota > Metazoa > Arthropoda > Insecta > Trichoptera > Phryganeidae > Agrypnia > Agrypnia vestita. The sequence continues at coordinate 1,327 of JADDOH010004236.1, forward strand.
CGTGGGATCCTCATCATTATACACCAGTCAATTTGACTGCCCCGCGGGATAATATACAAACCTTAATATCAGACGCGGGATTTCTTCCTGATATGTTTGTCGCCGGGAAGCGAGGACTTCGAGGGATTCCAGCAGGAGCAATAGAGTCTCGGCTTGATCTTGGTCTGCAGCTTAGTGTGGGAGGTTATGTCTAAACAGGAGTTAACCACCGGATGCGGCGATGCTCTGGGGCCGCATCCCCCTCCCCCCTACAGGGGGGGGGGGCATCTAGAATCCACGTTTGAACAGAAGTGGTTAGACACTTCTTAAATTTCACTTACAAATCTGTATCTTCCATTCCCTTAGAATCTCGGGCTGCGATAATGTCAGACAAAGCTTGCCCTGAGCCTCTGTTGCGCCTAGTTGTTGTGAATATATATATGTTTGTCTTCCCCTACTATGTACTATGAACAGATTGAGCAGATTGGACAACGTGAGACGCGCTATCGGTAGGTTTCTTACTTGTGTTTTGAATATAACGTATGCTATTATATCTTGTAAATCTGTCATAAATGGGTGCCGCATGTGGTTGTGCTGACACTGTTCTAAGCTGCTATTATGAGATGTTGATAATCAATGCGGGCGGAATCTTTAGCGTATGCCGTTAACTTGGCAACGATTGTATTGTTTTATATTACAGTATTTTAACCCCGATGGTATTATAGTTATGGCGGTTCAATGTAAGGGAGTTTTGCTACTAGCGTTTATTCCTAGGCTACGCCGCATATAATTGGCTTTTAGGCCAACTCCGGACGTGGACGATATCGGCTATCTCTCATATAGGCGAAACTGTAGAGTTCTAGAGCGGTTTCTAGAAGGACGAGTACGGATTAGTTACGTGCGTTTGTTATTTCCATAGTTAGGTAAGAATTCGGACTATATTAGTCTAGTCGCGTTAATAAGAATACGAATCTCACCACATATCAAAAGAATTTTGGATAGCTACGGACACAACGGAGGGGGAATTTTCCTAACCACTAGATAGATCACGACTGGCCAATTTTGAAAATATAAATTCTTAACAAAAAAAAAATAATATTAGCTTTCATGTAAATATACTTCCGAAGTTCTAAGTTCGACTTAAGTTTTATCTAGTAGCTTAAAGCATAAAGTGTGTGCTTAAAAGTCACAAAAGTTGTAATAAAGCTCGATTCGGTAGCTTAAAGTCTCAAGCTTTGGGCTTTTCGTAAAACTTATATTATTAAACTTTATAGTTAGGTATTTAGCATTAGGTGTACAGGTGGAAACGTTACAGTGGTCCCGTTAGACCAGGAGATATGTTTCAAGAGTGAGATTCGTATTCATTTTATTAGATTAGTTAATATTGTAAAAAGAAAAAAAAAATAGTTTTAATTATAATGGCATTTTTCTTTCCACGCATAAGTATGTCTTTACGCGCGCTCTATCAAAAATCATTTAGTGTTCGCACGGTCTATATAAATCACGTATTAATTCAAAAACAAGAGAGTTAAAATATCTATTTAAAGTCTTGTAGTGGCCAAGCGGTAATGGCTTACGCGGTCTAGTTGGAATCGCGCTCGGCCGAGTATATAATAAACCGGTTCTTAATAGTAGCGGCGATAGGCATTTGACCTTGATATTGATGATATTGAGTATACACGCGCCATATACATTTTATAGATATAAGTGATAGCTACCATGGGTAATTAAGCAATCTTTTAAAGAAGCGGTGTGTTAGGAAATATTTCCTTTTAAATGTTGAAAGTATATAACGTGAAGGTTAATAATTCTAGAACATCTTGTATGCCTTGAAGAAAAAAGAAGTTTACTATAATTTTAAGTACTTTGAAAAATCTTCTGACGGGATAGTAGTGACATCTGTGCGAGTTTCACTTCAGGGATTTTTATATTATATGCGCGCGGTTGTAGTTCGGGACAGATAAAATCTTTTTTTGGACATGTTACATTTCGAAAGTTGGATTCCTTTCCGGTTTAGAACTAGTTCCAAATAATGTTTGACACGGTATAGAGAGATCGGTTCCGGCTCCTTCGTCGCCTCTAGTTTTACAGGCGGTTATGATTTGAATCACTTCATTCTCCTTCGTTATACCTATCTTTGGCATGTTTGATCATTTTTAGTTTCAACTTCAACTTCGGCTCGACTTCAGCTGAACTTCAATTTAAAATTTACGATTTACGATTTACGATTTACGATTTACGATTTACGATTTACAATTTAAAATTTACGAATTACGATTTACGATTTACGATTTACGATTTACGATTTACGATCTACAATTTACAATCTTGGTTATTTCATGATGTATATTACGGACTTATATTCGATGCATGCATGAGGTGAAGTTGTAACCGCATGTATGCATGTACACATGTACATGCGTGTGTGTTTGTATGTATGTATTTGTCACCCTTCTTCGTTTTCTTTTGCCTCGCGAAAAATCTTTGTTTCTTTAGGGAGTAGTAACATTAGCCCATGCTTTCGAAACGGTATCATCAAGCGTCTTTTACAATTCCTAGATTAGTGACTACATAAGAATTATAAGCAGGACGTTTAGAGAGGGCTGTAAAAGGTTTAGACCTGGAGTAAGGTTATGATATATATGTCTATTGAGGTTGATGATATCGCGATGTACTTCATATGAGAACCGTTTCTTCAACGCTTACGTATCGGGTCAAGTACATTGAATTATTTTGCAAATAATCGGAGTTCGGATAATCCTGTCGACGTGGTGAAAGGCGAAGCGTTATATCTGCAGGACGGTTATGTGAGCTAGCTTTGGACTTACATATTTTCTGGCGGATAGCGGATGTTCGGTTGGTTATGGGAATAGAGTCTTATAGACAGGGGGAAGGGCGTTAGGATCGTACAAGTGTAGTGCCAGCAGTTTTAGTATTTTATCAACAGAGAGGGGAGATGCGGGTGCGTGTTCACTATGGGAACAATAGTGTAATGTAGATTCAAATTGTCGATTACTTTTTTTTCAACAATAGGGTACGTGGCGCGCTTCTTTAATGGAGGTGCATCGTCTTTAGATATCTCCTTTGAGAGTTAGTCGTGTAGTTAGTTGAGAACAATCATAATAGGAGTATACCTTTTGTTGATACGCGATCTGCAGTTATTATAGGGGGATACGATTTTGCAAACTAATCTTTGGAAGATTTTGGATGCGTGCCACATATAGCTTTGGGGAAGGGGGTAATAGCGAAGCATCATCATCATTTTAAGTACCCGTGTGCAAGGGGATATTGAGATCAATGTGTGGTTCTATATACTAGGAATCCGGTTGTTTGGCTCACCCGAATAAGATGAACATCAAAATCATAGTTTAACACAATTCTGGAATTTTAAAAACTTATCGCGGTTCGCGTTCGAATTTGTTTGTATAGTGTCCTTGTCGTCGTGTATATTCGGGTATTGGTGCTAGTCAGAAGGTGTTAGGGGAAGTACACGCCGGGGGAAGTGCTACAATGTAACGAGCTGGTGAGCACTAGGGATGTACCATCTATAAAGGGGAACGGGGAGTGACGGAGCGGGGGAAGTGGTGTCTCTTTTGATCTGTTGAAAGCGGAATGGGGTCGAGTGATTGACAGGCACAACGATGGGACGTTCGATTGATAATGGGAATTCGGATCTTCCCAATCAGTTGAATAAAATAGATGCAGTCACCTTTTCTTTCGATTTCTCATATTTATGTTAACCGAGCACTTTAGAAAAAAAAAAAAAAAACAGTTGTAGTTGGGAACAAGGCGTCTTCATCACTGCGTGAACACGTGCGTTTGGGATCGTCGGGATTGCTAGATTATTGTCTTAAGGGGTGCTATTTTAATAATTTGCGGTGAACGCGTTTTGAGAGAGAAAGTGTGGATAGAACGGACCGATTTTAGATGGGGGAAGGGTGTACAATGGTGTACCTTGTTGATGAACGCTTGCGTGGGAGTGAAATTCTAACATGAAATCAAATTCTTTCAGAACGGGGGAAGCATAGCTATAAGCAGGATTGCTTATACAATGTTGAAGATTTCAAGATCTAGTTGAATAACGGGCGCGATCGTATGAAACGTTCTAGCTACTTTCGATTAATTGTGGGTATTTGAGCCTTACTTGCTGTTTAAATGATGTAGATACGGATCTTTGGTTTCTTATTAACTTTCTAACATGCCTGCGCGTAGGACTCAGTCAATTTAGCTAATACGTCTTACAATAGCTACCTATGTTTGTGGCGACGCGTTCCTGCTCGTGCGATCGTACCGCGCCGCCCCAGGGGGAAGCTGTAACGATATTGGCCTATTCAAATAGACATTGCTGAAAAATTATACGAAAATATCTATCTGCTAAAGTTTATAATAAAGAGAAGCTTCACAAACCGTTAAATACTCTATAATTAAATATTTGCCGGATAGGTAGATGCGGACGAGCTTTATTATCTCTGCACGCGGGCGTGTAAAGCAGGCTTTATGTTATTTTGTTTAACGAGATGTCCAATCACAGACGCGGGCGTTAGCACCGAATCTGACCAATGAAACGCGTCTTTAGAGTTAGACTTGGACCTTTACACGCGAGTTGGAATCAAAGATGGCGCGAGATAGGGACGATGGTTAGGCGTTACAAAAGAGAAAGCGGGCACTTGAGTTTTCAGCTTGAAGGTCGGCGGAGGCTTTGTCGAGGAGAGTCAGGAAGGAAGATAATTTGGCTGGATCGAGGAAAAAGCCAGAGGTTGATAATAATTCAAAGAGAATTGGAACAGTGAACAGCTAAGCATTTTCAATATTATTTATTTCTATTGCCTTTTTCGTGTATTCAATTTAGAACTTTCTGGATCGTAACAATTATTGATACATGTTGTGGATTGTTTTGTTACGTATTTTGGGCCTAGGGATAATTATTACTATACGCGCTTCGGATTTAATGTACAAGAAATCGTACTGTTGCTACGGTGATAATTCCAGCGGGGGAATTATTGCATAACGCTGATGAAATATGTAATTCTGTCGCTGTTCATATGAAAAATCATTTAAATTTGATATTCATATATTACCAAAGATATAAAGGCTTTAAAATGGAATACCTTACTGACGAAGGGTGTTTCGTGTTTGTTCGTGGGTTTTAAAATTCAGTATAATTATGTATATTCAATGTCGCGAGGTTCGGAATGTGCGAGAGGTTCTTCAGGGCGGATGTATTCTTATGCTAACGAATGCTTTGTTATCTATACTGGCGATTGAATACGCGGATTTCTATATGATTTGTGTAGATCGTGCGAGGAGTTTCTTACTAATAATATATTTTAAAAATGCATCTGGATTTTATATTTATTTTATTAAAACATGAATGTGTGGTTTATTTGAACTCGTTACATGTTTTTATTGCGTCATTGGGCAACCGTTCTAAACACAATTTGTTCCTATCAAGTTCTTATAAAACGTATTTCGAATTGTACATGTTGTATAGAGATAGTTAATTTAGATGCGGCCGGTCTTCAGCTGGGGAACACATTTATGTTTTCTATTGCGGTTAATTATTTTACTATCGGGCTGTATTCGAAGGAGCTGTGCGTAGTCAATGTCGCGATTGCTTGTCTGATCTTGTTTCAATTAGTACGAGAATTTAATTATGTGTTTTGATATCACGATTGTAAGCGTGATATAAATTCAAATCGTACGAGGAATTCCCTACAAATAATATATTTTAAAAATGCATCTGGATTTTATATTTATTTTATTAAAACATGAATGTGTGGTTTGTTTGAACTCGTTACATGTTTGTATTGCGTATCATTAGGCAATCGTTGAAAACACGATTTGTTCCTATCAAGTTCTTATAAAGACGTGTTTCGAATTGTATATATTCCTTAATTGCGATAGTTATTCATATGACATTGTTTTTATTCATTCAATATTAGATATTTGAAATGTTTTTTTTTACAACATATTCCATTATTGTGGGTCGTTTGCGGTTAGATCAGATCAACCTACGGTCTTCCGTAGCCGTGATAGTTTTCATATGACATTGTTTTATTTATTCAATATTAGATATTTGAAATGTTTTCTAGAACATTTTTCACTATTGTGGGCAGTTCGCGGTGTGTTCAGGGGTGGTTAACCGTCGGCCTTTCGTAATCGCGATAGTTATTCATATGGCATTGTTTTATTCATTCAATATTAGATATTTGAAATGTTTTCTACAACATTTTCCATTATTGTGGGCAGTTCGCGGTCTGTTCAGGGGTAGTTAACCTTCGGTCTTCCGTGATCACGTTATTCACTTATATGACAGATTGTTTGTTTTGTTCGTTTAATATAAGTAATATCATATATTTTTATGAGTTACCGTAATTATCTATCTATATGATTTTATAATGACCGTGATGCAACGAATACTACTCCCACGAAAACGAGTATCAGGCCTGTGGGCAGTTCGCGGTGTGTTCAGGGGTGGTTAACCTTCGGCCATCCGTAATCGCGATAGTTATTCATATGACATTGTTTTTACTCATTCAATATTAGATATTTGAAATGTTTCTACAACATTTGCCATTATTGTGGGCAGTTCGCGGTTTGTTCAGGGGTAGTTAACCTTCGGTCTTCCGTGATCACGTTATTCACTTATATGACAGATTGTTTTGTTTTGTTCGTTTAATATAAGTAATATCATATTTTTATGAGTTACCGTAATTATCTATCTATATGATTTTATTATTGAGAGTGATGCAACGAATACTACTTCCACGAATACGAATATCAGGCCTACTATTCGGTGAATGCGAATGCGAATATTTCCACCAAGGTGGGGGAACTTGAACATATTTGTAAATATAATAACCTTGATGCAACGAATACTACCTTCACGAATACGAATATCAGGCCTACTATTCGGTGAATACGAATGCGAATATTTCCACCAAGGTAGGGGAACTTGAACATACTTGTAAATATAATAACCTCGATGCCACGAATACTACCTTCATGAATACGAATATCAGGCCTACTATTCGGTGAATACGAATGCGAATATTTCCACCAAGGTGGGGGAACTTGAACATACTTGTAAATATAATAACCTTGATGCAACGAATACTACCTTTATGAATACGAATATCAGGCCTACTATTCGGTGAATACGAATGCGAATATTTCCACCAAGGTGGGGGAGAACGCAAGCATACTTGTAATTGTATTGTTTATGTCTGCTGGTGATATCACCATACGGCGTAGATGAACTAGTTTGAAAGGGCTTATGTTCTGTATGTGCTTGGCGTAGAGGGAGTAGTCTTCTTGTTTCTAGGATTCTATACAGGTTTACAGGTGCTGATATTGAAATATATATACAAGGAAAACACTATTTTGGGAACCATTAACCGGATGGCGGATATTGAAGCACACATACACACAAGGAGGACGTTATGTTAAATACATGACTGGAAAGTTGTTATTGGAAATCACAGGCGTCCAGTCGGCGGGACGCAAGCATATTTGTAATTATATTGGTTATGTCTGCATGTGATATCACTGTACGGCGTATTTTTGAAGGGGTTTATGTCCTGTATGTGCTCGGCGTAGAGGGAATAGTTTTCTTGTTTCTAGGATCTAATACAGTTTTACAGGTGCTGATATTGAAATATATATACAAGGAAAACACTATTTTGGGAACCATTTACTGGATGGAAGATATTGCAGCACACATACACACAAGGAGGACGTTATGTTAAATACATGACTGGAAGGTTGTTATTGGAATACACAGGCGCCACTAGAGGATATGGACAGTTTACAGAGAACTTCAACTTCTGTTCGGACCTTTTACTATTACTATTCTTTCGCCTTTTTGCTTAACCGTGGATGAACTAGATTGAAGGGGTTTATGTTCTGTATGTGCTCGGCGTAGAGGGAATAGTTTTCTTGTTTCTAGGATCTAATACAGTTTTACAGGCGCTGATATTAAATTATATATACAAGGGAAATGAAGTGAAATATATATACAGGCGCTGGTACTTGCTCGATTTTGGAGAGGACCCGTTATATTACTTCGGATCAGGATGCCATCTCAGGAGCAGACCAACTACAGAAATAAGATAAGAACCTTTAATATTATTTATTCCTGATGTTTTCTTATGTGTATCAAATGGAATGTTCGTGCTATATAATTTGTCATTGTCACATGGTCACTATTCATTTCATTACGTGGGTTCAGAGCCGACGGTAACGGACGCGGAAACAAATTAGTACTGATGTCGGGACGTAACGTCGGGATTATATCTTAATTATCTTAGGGATAGAAGCGAGGTCATCATACGTGCATTCTGCATTACAAACGTTTTACTAACATATATAAATACATATTATTGCGTTTTACAAATTGAATAGGTTCGCGGAAAATAGGTATTTCGCCCGGTTGTGCAATATTAACTTCCAACGGAGCATAATGAGATCTTATTACCGGCGCTAGACTCTTAAGGTTAGGCACGCGGGGATTATAAATGGGATAATGAACGAGAACCGAATGGGGAAGTTCGTCTCTTCATGGTCGGGAGGCGAGGAGTCGTACGTCTTTCACGCCCCGTGATCTTGGGAGGCAGAATTTCGATTGTGGAAAAAGATGAAGTTGGATCTACTCGCGTGGCAAGACAGGGTCGAAGGTCGGAGCGCGCGTTCTCGGCTATGGAGTCTGATTAGATTGGAGAGACACCTTAGGTCAGGGACTAGGTAGGGCCATCTTAACTGTATCTACCCGGTTAAGACTGGGTTTTAAAGCCAAGAATTACAGGATGGTCTGAAGGTCTTGATGCGGTGATCCCTCTAACATCTAAGGGGAAGAACCTCTCACGTCTTTTCGGGCCCCTTGGTGCGACGAGCTCGGGCTCTGGTTATGAATGTATGTGAATGTAATAACTCCGTACTCAAGGACGAGATAGGACGTGCCTCGTGAACGAGAAATTATAAGATGCAGGTAGCAGTTCGACAATCAATACTTATGCTCGGGACCGCTTTAATGAACGAGATCTGTTAGCAGTTTAACAAACAACTTTTATGATCGGGACCGCATTCAGGAGCGCGATGGCATTACTAACACCATCATTCTCATCAGTCACCACCTTTTCTAACTTGCTGTATACAGAGACCTTCGGGGTTCTCCCTTCCCGGCCAGCGAGAAACATATCAGGAACTACACAATCAACTTTAATAATCATGCTGTTTTACCATCATTTAATATCTCTAGTCAATAAGACTACACCGTGGGATCAATCACATCAACTATATTTGGCGATGCTAACATGGCTCTGACTGACGCGCTCAAGGGAGAGTCTTTTCCAGTCACCCAGTTAGTTCATTCAGCCCTTTAATCAGCAGTAAACATCATAATAATCCGGCTCATGTAGCCGCAACGTGGGATCCTCATCATAATACACCAGTCAATTTGACTGCCCCGCGGGATAATATACAAACCTTAATATCAGACGCGGGATTTCTTCCTGATATGTTTGTCGACGGGAAGCGAGGACTTCGGGGGATTCCAGCAGGAGCAATAGAGTCTCGGCTTGATCTTGGTCTGCAGCTTAGTGTGGGAGGTTATGTCTAAACAGGAGTTAACCACCGGGTGCGGCGATGCTCTGGGGCCGCATCCCCCTCCCCCCTACAGGGGGGGGGGGCAATCTAGAATCCACGTTTGAACAGAAGTGGTTAGACACTTCTTAAATTTCACTTACAAAACTGTATCTTCCATTCCCTTAGAATCTCGGGCTGTGATAATGTCAGGCAGAGCTTGCCCTGAGCCTCTGTTGCACCTAGTTGTTATAAATATGTTTGTCTTCCCCCACTATGTACTATGAACAGATTGAGCAGATCGGACAACGTGGGACGCGCTATTGGTAGGTTTCTTACTTGTGTTTTTGAATATAACGTATGCTATTATACCTTGTAAATCTGTCATAAATGGGTGCCGCATGTGGTTGTGCTGACACTGTTCTAAGCTGCTATTATGAGATGTTGATAATCAAAGTGGGCGGAATCTTTAGCGTATGCCGTTAACTTGGCAACGATTGTATTGTTTTATATTTCAGTATTTTAACCCCGATGGTATTATAGTTATGGCGGTTCAATGTAAGGGAGTTTTGCTACTAGCGTTTATTCCTCGGCTACGCCGCATATCATTGGCTTTTAGGCCGACTCCGGACGTGGACGATATCGGCTATCTCTCATATAGGCGAAACTGTAGAATTCTAGAGCGGTTTCTAGAAGGACGAGTACGGATTAGTTACGTGCGTTTGTTATTTCCATAGTTAGGTAAGAATACGATCTATATTAGTCTAGTCGCGTTAATAAGAATACGAATCTCACCACATATCAAAAGAATTTTGGATAGCTACGGACACAACGGAGGGGGAATTTTCCTAGCCACTAGATAGATCACGACTGGCCAATTTTGAAAATATAAATTCTTAACAAAAAAAATAATAATATTAGCTTTCATGTAAATATACTTCCGAAGTTCTAAGTTCGACTTAAGTTTTCATCTAGTAGCTTAAAGCATAAAGTGTGTGCTTAAAAGTCCCAAAAGCCGTAATAAAGCTCAATTCGGTAGCTTAAAGTCTCAAGCTTTGGGCTTTTCGTAAAACTTATATTATTAAACTTTATAGTTAGGTATTTAGCTTAGGTGTACAGGTAGGTACGTTACACTCCCTTTCTCATTTTCGGGTTTCGTGTCTGCCATATGCATCGGAATCTCCATACAACTTACTGAATTGTATGAAAAAAACCATTAAAAATTTGAAAAATCCAAAATTATACTATAATTTGTTTATTTTTAACGAAAATTTGATATATCTTCTTGATCGTCGCCACGAGTCTACTTGCAAAGTTTCAGCTCGATTGGAGCACGGGAAAAGGGTTAAAAATCGATCCAAAGTTTTTGTTGACGGCAAGCAAGCAGACGCCACAAGTTAATATAAAGGGAGTAATGATCATATTTATCATTCGGAGCATTCATCAAGTTCTACCGCTTTTATGGGACGGTTGTATCATTTTAACCAATGATGGAATTAAAAAATAAATACGTTTAGTAAGTTCGCTTTTAAATACGTTTAGTATGATTCGCTTTACACTAGTGATTTCTAAGTGTAAATATTTTTTTGAAATATTAGATATGAACTGCGTATTTACGAAAATCTTACATGTATGGTGTGCTCAATAAACCTGTGTTACCACATAGCTAAGGTAAGGTTAAAAGTGAGTTTTTTTTTTCGTTTATATTCGTCTTTGGATGTAAAAAAGAATATTTTATATACAAAAACCTGTGACGTCATGCAGTAGGCATAATACCTATATAGGCCAGAGCTTTACAGTTTTACCGCCGCGGAATAATTAAATTATTACTAAAAGCAAATTAAATCCTATAAATAGGCATGATTTGGATATTTTTAGCATCATTTTGCGATTGCCACGTCGACGGAAAATATTTTAATCCACTACCGTACCTTGTACTTCACGCCATAACTGGTAAACTAGATTTGACCTATGTTTGTGGCCTAGGTTGTTTTAAAAATAAGTGTTTTTTTTATAAAATAGTAGCTGGTTGGCCCGGCTTCGCTTCGGAACCATAATTGGGTGAATATGGAATTGCGTTGATGTCTCTTTTTTCTTGGTTTCGGCACCTGTGATTGGATTACCTTGCTGGACCGTTTTCGCTTTGTCAAAATATCAATAGATATTTTAGCGCACAATCATAACACTGTAGAAAGAACCTTCCAAAACTTTCTAGAGCATTCCGAAATCTTATAGAGCTTTCTGGAATCATCTAGAGCTTTCCCATTCCAGAACCTTCTAGAGCATTATAATTCTTCTGGAACCTCTAGACTCACCAATACATTCCACCACTCAGTTCGGAACCTAATAGATCTTTCTGAAATCTTCTAGAACGTTCCGCTTCCAGAACTTTCTAGACCTTTATCGAACTTTATAGAATTTTGTAGCCCACCGACACGTAGTTTGGAACCATACAGTACTTTCGAGAATCTTCTAGAACGTTTTTCTTCCAGAACTTTCTAGAGCTTTATCGAACGTTCTGGAACCTTCTAGGCTCACTGACACAAACCACCACTTAGTTTGGAACCTCATAGGACTTTCTGGAATCTTCTTGCATGTTCTCCTTCCATAACATTTTAGAATTTTATCGAACGTTCTGAAACCTTCCAGAGTCACCGAAATATACAACTTACGGGAATCTTCTAGAACTTTCTAGAGCTTTACCGAACATTCTGGATCCTTTTAGAATCACCGCCACACTTTTCCAATCAGTTTGGAACCTTATTGAATACTAGGGAATCATCTAGAACGTTATCCTTCCAGAACTTTATAAAACATTCTGGAACCATCTAGATACACCGACACACTCCACAACTCAATTTGATACCTTATAGAACTTTAGAGAATCTTCTAGAACGTTCTCCTTCCAGAACTTTCTAGAACTTTATCGAATGTTCTGGAATCTACTAGACTCACCTACACACTCCGCCACTTAGTTTGGAACCTTATAGGACTTTCGGCAATCTTCTAGATCGTTCTCATTCCAGAACTTTCTAGAACTATATCGAACGTTTTGGAACCTTCTAGACCCACCGACACACTCCGCCAATCAGTTTGGAACCCTATAGAACCCTGTAGAACTTCTAGAACATTATCCTTCCGGAACTTTCTAGAGCTTTGACGAACGTTCTGGAACGTTCTCGCCGACACACTCCGCCACTTAGTTTTGAATCTTATAGAAATTTCTGGAATTTTTTAGAACGTTCTCCTTCCAGGACGTACTCCAGAACCGGATGTTATTGTAATATAACCATGTTTGTACTTTAAAAAAAATTATACTGAAATAAGTTTTATAATTATTGCATCCATAATTAAAATCTCTCTCTACCACGGACAGCCTGTGGAAGCAAAAAATATTTGCACAGAAATGGAACAACGGAACTAGAGTCATGGTCCTCGGCCAGCGCGTTATGAATAATTATTGTGGATTATTCCGAAATTTGCATAGTGAAATGTATGTAAATACTAGACCTTGCTGGTGTAGAGGTTGACGCTACTGGAAGCAATCTACAAATAAATGATAGAAAGCGAGCGTGGACCAACTTTTAGTCTGAAGCAATATTTACGTTTCATTTATGTCCCACGAAAGAGATTTATATGGAATGTGGGTATTAAATGCGGAGAAAATTTTATGTAATTATTTTTGTAAGCATTAATCATTTCCTTAATTACATAAATTTGCATAATGTCTTCCAGGCGAAACAAAGAAAATTACCTCGAAATAAAAGGTTTTCTTATATGTAGGTATTTATTTCCATACTTGTAGGTAAATATAAAATCAAACTAAAATTCTTTAAATGACAATTAATTAAAAATATAGTAATATATTTTTACATCATATGAAAGCTCTACTAGAAGAACATTTGTATCCCTATCTTGACGATTTTATTTAATTATGTTTTTTTAATTGATATTTATAAATAGAAATTATGATAAGTTAAAAAAGATAATTAATTTAAAATAAAATAAAACACGTCGAATTTGTATGTAACCACGATTTATTAATCACTAAATCGTTGTTAATTACTCCTTGATAAGGCTTGAGTCGAGCGAAACCGGTTTATTTGTTAATTTAGAAATATTAAAGATAATTTATTTTTCTAAATATTTTTATTGGTGCAATACAGTAAACGCGTACAAAAATAATTTAGTTTGCAAAAGAATAATTACAATACCTATGATACACCACGAATGTGAAAGTATTCCTGAAAACATAATAATAACATAAAATAACAATAACCTAACATAATAATAGCATGACATAATAATAGTGTTTCCTCCAAAATATTTTATTCTTAAGCGGATTTATAAAACATCAAATTTTTACAAATAATTTGGCAAATGCTGTATTTAATGAAAATATCTTCAAAATTAAAACTATGTACCCACTTGTTTATTTATTGAAAAAAATTGTGTTTTTCTTTTTTATTTTATGTGAGTATGAACTCGCCAAATTATATTTTATTTATTGAAAATTTTGAATAAAAAAATGTTTAGAACACACATGATACCTATTTGTAATTTTATATTTTGTTTTGAAAAAATAAATGTCCAGAAGTTATAAAAGGGAAGATTCTCAGAAAATCAAAAGTATTTTTAGTATTTTTCGAAGCAGTTAGTCAGAGAGCATTATAAACATTTTTAAATCAATATATATATATATATATAAATATATAAAATGAAACCTGTGTTTCCCTATCCGCCAAGTTTTCTCCACAACCAGCCACAACCACCCACCGGTGGTATGAAAATATGCGAGTTTGGTGGGGGTGGGCGTGCGTGGGTGGGAGTGGGTGACGAAAATGTGCTTTCTAGCACATTGTTTTGTTATGGGAAGGCCGCGAATGCTTCAGATTATTTCGAAATAGGCCCGCCGACTGTGTCGGTGAGTCTAGAAGGTTCCGGAAAAGCCTGCTCTAGAAAGTTCTGGAAGGAGAAGGTTCTAGAAAATTCCCGAAAGTTCTATAAGGTTCTAAACTGAGTGGCGGAATCTATCGGTGTGTCTATAAGATTCCTACATTCGATAAATTTCTTGAAAGTTCTGGAAGGAGAATGTTCTAGAAGGTTCGCGAGAATTCTATGACGATCCAAACAGTGTACTAAAAATCTACGCGTGCGATTCCGCGCGGGCGCAGCTAGTCAAATTATATCGTACGTAGCTTCGTGCCAGTTTTTTAATCTTTATTCCTTTTGTTCGCTATTTTGAAGAATTTTGCCTTTGGTCGCTCAATTTATAATTCCATTTCGTGTGTAACTAATCCTTATTTCTAACGATAAAAGAATCAGTCTATTAAATTCGTCAGCAAAGATGGAGATTAAAATCGTCGGGTTTTAAATTTCAATTTGCTAGCGATTCCAGCCAGGATCCAGGAAGAGATTTGAGAGTCGTGTAGACATTGATCAGTCTCTTTTCCCGGGGCTGGAACGAACAAATAACATAAACATAACACGTCGTAAGGGAAATTATTTAGCAACACAGTGTGTACAGTTGGCTGCAAAAATGTTTTGTGTGTGAGAGTTATTGAGGCTGAGTTGTGAGATTTCTTGAGGCAAAAATTTGCACATTGCACATTTTTTTTGGTAGTGTAAAATAAAGTAATCGTCAAATAAAATTTTCTCACCTGTACCTACCTATAACACTCGATATCTTTTTTCTTTATTTTTTTCTTTCTTTTCACTATACATATTTTTTTTCTATATTTTTTCTGTTCTCTATATTATGTTCTTTTCTCTATGTTTCGTTTCTTTATATTTTTTTCAGTTCTCTGTACAAATCTACACCGTTTGGCAGATCTGAACCAAAATTTACAAAATAAAGGTTATCTCATATCTATGCCAGTAGACTGAATGCAGTAGAAATGAGATCCCTTAGACGTATGTGTGAAAATCCATTAATGATACAGTAAAGATCCTGAAATGAGATCCCTTAGACGTATGTGTGAAAATCCATTAATGATACAGTAAAGAATGAAAATATTAGGTATGAATGTTATGCTGATTTTAGCACAATTTATAGAATTAAAAAATGGTCGCTCAGATGGTTTGGGCATGTTGAGCGAATGAATGAGGAAAGAATGGTAACAAAGACATATAATGCAAGTATTGACGGCTCCGGCAAAAGAGGGCGACCGCGGAAGGCGTGGCATGACCAGATTAGCCAGATACTGGAAGATGGTTCCGTTAGAAGCCTCAACAATCGTCAAGATTGCGTGCGAAAATGTATGAATGTGGATGAGGCGAGAGTTGTATGTCAGGACAGAAGAGTGTGGTGCTCTATTCTCTCTGCCTACCCCCACAGAGAAACGGCGATAAATAAGTAAGTATTTCATGGCTATTTCATCCCCGCTTAAACCCTCGAACTTCTCAATGGTGAACACCGGAAGTTGTGTCAGGGCAAGAACATAAAATCATCGTCTTTTACATTTTTTGCTTCTAATTAGATGTTTAGAGGGACATATTCAAAATTTTAACGAGAGTTGTACATTACAATTTTGCGCGACGCTCCGAAATATTTAAATTGCGGTTTAAAAATACTAAAAATTGCCACTTTATTGCTGCAGGTATCTACAACAAAGAATATATTAGCATTTTTAAAAAATGCAGTTGCTGCTAATAAAAATTGGTCAACAAATCAAAATATTACCACTAACACAATAGCGCCGGAAAAAGAGCACAAAATCGGCTCGGACAGCTCGTAGACTTAAATTAATGAAAATAATTGAATAGTGTGAGGAAACAGAAGTAGTGTTTTATGGATCTGGTTTAGCAGATTAATTTGAATAATCGATCAAAATTACTTTCTTGTACTTACAACTTCAAGTGCGATTTTCTCGAAATTGCTTTTTTAAAAAAAGAGAGAAAACTATTCGACCAATCGATTTCAACCAAAATTTTTAAGTCAAATAATTATCAATCATTCTATGTGAACTACAAAAAAAATTAATCGAAAAATCTGTTTAAACAATTTTTTTAATTAAAAAATTATAATAATTTTTTTTTTTTTTGTTTAGATAAAAATTCACAAATTTTTCAGTGTTTCCCTCCCTTAAGACATAAAAACATCCAATATTTAATCACGATTCTAATACAGCAAATATTTGATGATTTTAATGTACAATCTTCAATCAATTAAAAAAAAAAAATATAATAATATATATATCTAATATTATATATATATATTAATATATATATATATATATATATAATATATATATATAATTTAATCATACCCTTTTTAATCAAATAAATCTCAATTGCGAATCCCAAGAAATTTGACAAATGAGAAAAATTCTAACTGAGATGGTAATAATTCAGCATCCTCTGTATCACGGGCGGCAAATCTTTTTGAGCTTACTTGCCTGAAACTACTTTATGTAAAAATAGATTTCTTTCTAAGTAATTTCTTAACTCGATATATTTTTGTTCCCACATTAAACTGGACTAAAAATCCAGAACCTTTCAAATCTATCATCAAAACATTTTGAAGAAATATGAATAAATTTTATTCTTTCTTCGAACTTTCCGAATTGCAAAATCTTTCCGTTCCTTTAAGCTGTGTGAAATTGTATAAGGAAGGCGCTACACTGCGCGTATCTTCCGCCGCGTCTTTTCCGTCGCGTAAAATGGGCAAAGCAAATGGGTCGAACGATCATCCGCGTAGTGTGTTTGATAAGCGCATTGTGTATGAAAAGAAATGTAGCAGCGTTCCGCGACCGAAGAGACGCGGCGGAAGATGCGCGTAGTGTGGCGCCGCCCTAAATCTTGTTTTTCGAACCATCGAAATTACATAAATCTTACTATTTCTTCGAGCAGGCGAAAGTTTAAGAATGATGTTGTTTTATTGAGCTGTTTATAGTTTATAAATCTTGTCGTTTCTTTAGGCTGAATGCAAATATTTGCTATGACATCGTCGATGCAGCATCCGCCATAAGGTGAGGTATAGCTTATTATATTATCTATATAAGAGGATAGAGAGAGAGAGAGATATAGATATGAGTATGATATATAATATATAATATATATATATAGAGATATTATTTATATATATACGCCAATCGGCATTACACATCAATGGATACATACGACATTAGTATTTTTTTTATATTAGTCACAAATGAGGAATAAGTGCCTCCGAAGAAATTAATATTGGGAGCATGCTGGTTTACCAAGCGAGCAATTCTATTTTTTGACCCATTGGAAACATAATTTTTGCTTGATTTCTCGACGGCTCGTAATCTTCTTGTTCTTAGATAAGATAAGATAAGATAAATAAGGCCAAACTGACCGAGGATTTCCGGAGAGTCCGCTAAGTTGTTAACTACTTTGTAGAAAAAATATAAATCGACCACCTGTCTGCGACTATTCATCTTGTATTGATTGTACATATCATCGACTTTCATAACCTTTTCGTTTTGTGTAAAATACAGTAAGCATTTGCAGAATTTTTGTTGTATTTTTTCAATGCTGTTTATCTGTTGATTCGTGTATGGGAACCATACTACAGACCCATATTCCAAGTTAAGTTTAAACAACGCCGAGAACAGATGGAGAAGTGTGTCGACATTTTTGAAATCTTTACTAGATCTGCAGATGAATCCTAGGACTCGATACGCCCGTAGAGTTATGTAAGTGATCTGTTCAGTAAATGTTAGTTTGTCATCAATAATCACTCCTAGGTCTTTTATCATTTTAAGAGTTTGAACGATCTGGCCATCTAGTGAGTATATCGCAGGTAGTTGGTTGTGAGACCGCGAGAAAGACATCACAACACATTTTTTTATATTTGATTATTTACTGTACACCAATTTTCGAGCTCGTATATGTCATGCTGGAGGGCATAACTGTCATGTTCGCTCGTTATTTCTCTAAAGATCTTCAAGTCATCTGCATAAAGTAGGTACTCCGAGCTGAAATTGTCTCCAATATCGCTTATGAAGGTGCTAAAAAGAATAGGACCTAGGTGTGAAACTTGCGGGACTCCAGATGTGATATCATACTCGTTTGATAGATAACCATTAACTCGTACTCGTAATTGTCTGTTCGAAAGATATGAGCGCAGCCATTCCAATACTCTAGACCATATCGACTAAATTTCTCCAACAGTCTCTCATGATCAACCATATCAAAGGCCTTGCCAAAGTTGGTGTATAGTGTGTGTACATTCTGTCCTTTACTTAAAGAGTTGCGTATAGAGTTAAAATAAATATATAGGTTGGTGGTCATAGGCCTAGCACCAAAAAATCCATGTTGCTTGGTAGTGATTATATTCTTGAAGGCGAATGTCAATTGTGGGACAACTATTTTTTCTAGAAGTTTGACTTTAATATTACTCGGTTTTTGTAATCACACTACCAGTAGTAAAATATATTGATCTAATGATTGTAAGTGTGTTTAATTTGCATTCCTTTAATTTGATGAAAAAATTGCCGCTACAAATGTGATTCACTAGCTTGTCGCAAAGGGCACGTAAGCCGTGGGTTCGCCCCCACTGCTCTACATCGACCTATTATATCGGGTAAAAAGCACTGATGTTTTGGATTGACGTTTGATTACTTAGATTCAACTATTTTCTCGCACTCGTGAACAACAATACCAAGTTTCTTCGCTAGAGTTGTTCAGCCAGCCGCTTCGTTCCAATTCTTTATCGTGGGAGTACAAAAACCTACAAACATTCGTACAAAACACAAATAAACTTCACTTAAGTTTAAGCTTTCGATTTGGAGTATAATTTTACATTTTCATACTCTTCCCTAAACGTTCGGTTACTGTAACTGGTCTTATTAGTAAAAGTAAATTATAAAAACGAAGCTTTAAATAGAGTAGCGAGAAACACAAAGGGTGTAGCTAATTCATGTGTAACAATTCCTAAAATCAGTACCTTAAAATATGTTTTCCAAGTTGAATAATAAATTGCCTGTTCCATACGCTCATTCGACGGGCTAATAAAAAAGTGAATTATGCTTAATATGTCATTCTTGTAATCTAGTTTAAATTGTTTTGAAAACAATATAGCTTTATGTGTTCTCCTATCCAATTTTTTATATTTTGTTAAAAAAAAATTGTATTTAAATGAAAATAAGAGTTACTTTTAATGATTTTATAAGTTGTGTGTTAATTAGTTAATAAAATGTGCAAAACTTTTTTGATGTACCTGCAGATAAACATCTAGGTGGGTCTAGCTTTTATATTATGTTGTAACCAAAAGTTTTCAAATAAAAATTGAATTAAAATTTTATTTAATTTTAATAAGAAAATTTAACGAATAAAAAATGTTTTCAATTAAGCCAATGTAGGTTATAATTTCAAAGGCAGCAATATCCAAAAAAAATAATGCAATTGTCTGTGACTGCATTCAAAACAATACATTGCATTTATTGAGATTTTAACATTTTTATATTAACAAGTTCATTCACTTTCATTTTATTATTTATTTATTATTTATTAAATTGACCATTTTGTACAACATTTTGCATGATCGGTGAAACCATGGCAGTTAACATGTCTAATAGAAATTAAATTAGGTACAATTAATACTTTAATGGTGTCTAAAGCTGTCACCTTTGGTAGTTTTCGGCCTTGTTCTGACTTCTGTACTAGACTTTTGTCTATGTTAAATTAGTCAGTTTTTGTGCTACAAAATTGACATGTTTTTTAAGTGTAGGTATATTACTCAATGCACAATATGATGTGTTGAATATTTTAAAAATTGAATATTTATGTATTAGGATCAATTATAAAAATCCCATAGTGATTTTTATAATTGATCCTAATTTTTTTGATGGTGATGTTGCATTGTGTAAAGTGATCACTTAAGTCAGCTCGTATACATCATGAGCCTTAAAATCTATAGAGACGATGTTAAGGCTCATGATGTATACGAGCTGACTTAAGTGATCACTTTACACAATGCAACATCACCAATTCCACGTAAGAACATCCACACAATATCAAAAATTTGATTTGTTCTAAATAAATCAGTTTTATTAATGTTCTAAATAAATCAGTTTCTTTCGTATATTCATATATTACTTGAATAAAATATAGAGGTATCATTACCAGCTGCGAAACATGTGTATACTATGTCATAGAAAGCACCATATATGTCTCTAGCATAGTCCATTCGAATATATTAAAGAAACTGATTTAGAATAAATATACAACTTTAAAAAAATTGATTATGTGTGGATCACGATGGAATTGAAGAATGTTACCTTATATAAAGTGATCAATTAAGCCAGCTCATATAGGTTATAAGCCCTGGGTCACCTTATAAAGACTTCCATACATGTTTCTCATGTAAATAGCGTCGTCTCTGTGAGACTTCTATAATTAACCCTAATTAATCATTATCCCTCTTGGATAAACTCGGATATCCCCACAAAATGCATGTTTTTACCGATACATAGAAAATAATCTCCAAAAGCTGAAAAATACGCTAATTTTGTATGTCAAGCCAAAATTAAACCGCTCTCTTTTAAAATGGCTTTTTTGTAGATGCTTAGTTTACGTAGAGAACGTCGATATGTAAATGTACATACTGTGGCCGCGTCATGCACCTCGAGGCGTGATTGTTTCGAGATGTAACTCTACCTGATAACGAGGTTCAAATCGTTTACCTCATTTCCACCCACTCTTCTCTCGTTGTGTCTACCATTAAAAGCTAATTCAAACACTTGCCTTGAGCATTCATTATTTATGTACGACAATTATCCTCGACAAAAAGTTCAACATTTAGTCGTCACTTCTCGGGCACATTGCTCGCAGGCACACGTCACGCATCTCTATCTCCTTAAACTGTATCTTTACAACAACGTAAGAACACGCGCATTCTGCTGCTTCCATCGGTCTTTCTTAAATAATAATGCATACTTGGATTATATAAGATAGGCATATAACGATCATTTTAACGACAGTGATATATTTAATAATAACATTTTTTAAACAAAGATACCTACTGTTTCTTCCAAAATATTTATCAAATAATTTGGCAAAGCGGTATATAATGAAAATGTCTTCAAAACTGAAACTGTTTTTATATTATGTGCCTACTTATTTATTTATGGAATAAAATTGTGCTTTTCTTTATTAATTTACGTCAGTAAGAACTAACCAATTTATATTTTAACTATTGAAAATTTTGAATGAAGAAATGTTTGGAACACACATGATATTTGTAATTTTATATTTTTTTGCAAAAATAAAAGTCGAGAAGTTATAAAAGGGAAGATTTTCAAAAAAGCGGGAGCATTTTTAGCATTACTCGGATCAGTTGGTCAGAGAGCATATAGTATTTTTTCGAATCAGTAGTACGCAGCTTCGTGCCAGTTTTTTAATCTTTATTCCTTTTGGTCGCTACTTTTGAAGAATTTTCCCTTTGTCCGCTCAATTTATAATTTCATTTCGCGTTTATTATACGAACGATAAAAGAATCATTCTAATTCATCGCCACAAAGGTGGAGCTTAAAATCATTTTGTTTTAATTTCCGATTTGCTGGCGGTTCCAGCCAGGATCCGGGAAGACATTTGAGAGACGTGTAGACTCAGTCTCTTTTCCTGGGGCTGGGATGAACAAATATGAACACGCAATACGTGTCGCATCAATATTCTTACTATTCTCAAACTAAGCCAAAAGCCTGTGCTATGAAAATAGGTTTAACTTGCTGGTGTTCTGGAATGGGCTCGAACCACTGCCCACCAGATCACTATGCGAGCGTCATGATCACTACACCGCCAAGCTACTCATCTCAATATTTAAAAATCGTATGTACCTTTTTGAATCTGTATCACACGTTTCAGTGTCTTTACCGCATAGACTCTAACTGACCATCTACAAATGCGCACTCCACTCCAACACATATTACTTACTACAAATAGTCCCTACCCTCATCATATATATACACACACACTCCGTCAACATCAATCCCAGTCATCTTACCCATTTTCATCTCACTCCCATTTCTATCCTTCTATTTTGCTTTTTTCTGGCTTATTTAGTAAGTTACGTTGTATTTTATGCTTATTTTATTATATTTATTGTTCTTGTATAAATTTATTTTTACTTTCAGTAACTTCGTTTAATTGAGTTGAGTTTAGTTTCGTTTAGTTGAGTTTAATTAAATTGTAAACATTTAATTATTACTATTACTTAATTTTAATTGGCAATAAGATTTATTCACAAATGTTATATAAATAATAAATATTCTTGAACATTATACTACTGGAAGAGCACTGTCTGCTATAATACAGTAAATTACTAGTGTAGCAGGCAGGGCGTCAAATCAATTTAGTGTTTACTTGCTGCTAAGACACTCAACAACAATGAAAAAAGCTTCATTTAATTTTGTAAACACTGTAAACATTTGTAACATTGAACATTGAATAAACATTTAAATTTGAATTTGAATTTGAATTTGAGTATTTTTATTTGTTTTCGTTTATATTGTCAGTTTTGTTTTGCTTTTGATTAATTATTTCAGATTAATTTGCTGCATTGTTGCTACGTTCTGTTTTATTTTGTGGACCTCTGTTATTGGTTAACTAACTATCAATGACGTCATGTCACTTTAAACCAATATACCGATACGATTCCGTAAAATAAAATTTAATATAAACTTATTTCATCGCTTGCGCAGTGACAATGAAAACTAGCTACTAAAACTTATTCTGAGAGAAATGCATTTTATTGTGAATATTCATCTCCGTTTAAATATAAATAATATAACAGTTAATGTTCATGCTTTAAATATTAATAATAAATAGTAATATACCATGGTACCAATTTTTTTAGCTTTTAAAAGAATTTATGTGTAGATTTTGGTATTTTTACATATTTAAAGTACAGTTTATATGACTAACAACATTTACGGAAGATAATTATTATAAACTGTATATGAAAAATGCCGGCTGGTTTTAACGGAATATTGAATTGAATTTACTGCATCCAATAAAAACAATATCACATTTATTCAAAATTGGAAACTAGCTGCTTTTTACATTTATAATCACATTTTTTAATTATAATTATTTTCAAATAATATTTACTTTAACGAAGATCA
The DNA here is from genome assembly GCA_016648135.1 of Agrypnia vestita. Classification (NCBI taxonomy): domain Eukaryota; kingdom Metazoa; phylum Arthropoda; class Insecta; order Trichoptera; family Phryganeidae; genus Agrypnia; species Agrypnia vestita. Next base: position 24,978 of record JADDOH010004236.1, read on the forward strand.
AACTCCTAACCTCTCGGTCATTGTATGAGCATCTTATCACTAGATCGAACTCTCTCCAATTCCATATCGAATATCTCTCACCATATCATGTGATGTGACTATAATATCTATGTACTCGTAGATCATAAACCAGGGCTTCCAACCGGAACTGAACCGAAAACCGAAATAAAGTTTTTTTTTGGAGCAAAAATAGCAACTGAACCGAAAAAAACATTGATTTTTTCGGTTCGGTGTGTTTTGAAACACGCGCTTTATCAAAATCTTACTCTCCATTTCAGTTTTCATAGTCTTACCTACTTCTTAACTTGTCTTACGCGAAAGAAAATTTGATTTGATTTGAGTATTGATTTAATTTGTGACCTTTAAGCCATGTATTCACTAGGGGACAAATCGCGAAACATTCCGCTCGACATGTCGCATCAACATCTACGCTCATGTTTCGGGGACAATGACGCGGTCAATTGACGTGCACACACCGGGACTCGCATATCTTGTCGCGGAAATGTCATCCGATGAGGTTATGGATGACAGCTGCGGTATCACATTTAGCGAAAACGGGGTTTCGCGCAATTCGAAATGTTTTTTTGGGTCGCAATTTCAAATTAACGAGGTTTTACTGTAGTAAATTGAATATTATTAAAAACAAGGTCCTTTTTGCAAATAATTATTGTTTTCCAGACGTCACGGAAATATATCGCCCTATGAGGTTATGATGATAGCCGCGTATCTGTTTATGTTAATGAGTTTATCGAAAAGTAAGGGGAGAAAAAAGAGGAGAATGCGAAATTATTTACTGCAAAGAGAAAGAAGAACGGACATTCTATGCGATCTTCGATCGATACAGCTCGATGAGTTCGAGAACGATTTCGTTTCCCCGCATTGTCATCTTGACAGATACAGCGCATGCGTATTCACTTGTAAACATACCACGTGGTACTGACGCTCCGCAGAATGTTGCAGTGAGTACGCTCGGGTACCGTGCGCATGGCAACGTTGCCACGGCACGTAGAAATGCCGCGCTATGTTATGCGCGAGGTCGCGGAACAGTGCACGACGTTGCAACGTCACGTAGACTCTATGCCGCGCATGCTGTTTAGGGACAATTTGTCCCCTAGTGAATACATGGCTTTACCTTCTTAATGCATAATTCAATGTTTTCGGAGCTAAACCGAATACCGAAAAACCGTCATTTTTTCTGGAACGTAAACCGGATTTTTTTTTTTAAATGTATTCGAACGAAAACCGAAATAAAAAAATAACGTTCCAAAGCCCTGGATTTAAAAACCGCAGGGATGTAGCAATGTAAATCCTGAAGTACTCAAGTCATGCAAAACTTTTATATGAGTTTCTCGTCAGCTCTCACTCGGTAGACCACCGAGCCAACATATATCCTAGCTTTCAACCTATTACAGACGCGCAAATGTACATTAAAATAATTATATGTTCTAGACCTTATTTTATTCTATTTTTTAACATAATAAGTATTACCCATGACTCCATTTATCGTGTTACAGTTTAGAAAAATGTACCCAAAAATTAAAAAAAATATATATTTTTAATTCATTGACCAAAGAATAAATAAAAATAAAACTTAGCACTCTGCACTGCACATATTATGTATATTTATATATGTGTATTATAGTATAATGAAGCTGTCATTTCTTTGTCTCAATCATAGCAAAAGCGTAAGTGACAAAATATATACAAAAATTTATGAAATCAACTGAATTAATTCATCGAATGATAAAAAAAACATCAGAAAAATGTCATTTTATAAAGTTCACATCATTCGAATTGCTCTCATTAAAAACCTTATTTTTTTAAGTAATTCACACTTCAAAATACGCCCTCCCATTTAATAAGAATACAATGGACTTGGAAAAGCTATAAAAAATAACATTCACTTTATTACCTACGCAACGGAATTATCAATAATTGTAAGTACATACCTATGTACTACACGTCTTAGTATGTTGTCTCTTATTTTTTAAACTAACTGTAACCCTTCAAAAATGATGGCACTTTTACCTGTCGGTTCCTAAAGAAGAAGTATTTATTTTATTAAAAGAAAATTGTAAAAAATAATAGGGAAAAAAATTCGGGAAAAAACTTCCAAAAACAAATTACTATAAAGAAGAAAGACGTTACGGACGTTACACGAAGTTACGGGGACAGACAGACAGACAGACAGACAGACAAACAAACAGATGGATGGACGGACGGACATACAGGCGGACAACGAAAGTATTATAATTGGGATATTATAATGTTCATTATCGTATCTGTTATAGTAGGAGGTAATTATTTATCATTTTCATCTGTTACGAATGAGTCACGATTGGCATATCTTTGTTGTAGTTGAATTTATGTGCTAGTTTTGAGAAGTCTTTATTATGTTGATATTTCTTATTTGTTTTGTTTTCATATTTGAAAGAAATAAAAACAAAGGCATCAATATCCCACTGAGGTGTTTCTGAGATAAGTACAAAAAACCCGTCACTACTCCAGAAAATGTCTCTGGAATCTATGAAACCTACTTCTTATCGGAAAAAAGTTTTTAAAAATAGCTGCCAACTTAATTTTCTTTTTATATACCTACGTGTATAAATAAATAACTTTTAAAAACGGATTTTTCTGTGTAATTCAAATAATGTACATTGCAAATTTTTCTATTTACATTATTTTGGATATTGCTGTCTTTGCTGTGATGTTACATTCTAAAATCGACATCAGTTCTTATTTATTAAAGTAAGAATTGATGTCGATTTTAGAATGTACAAAATGGCTGATTCATATTAATGGAATCAGCCATTTTGTCACGTGACACTCTCTGGCGGCAGTCTTTTCTTTTTACACTATGAGAATATATTGCTACATTTGCTTTTAATAGTGGTTTGGAAACATAATTTTGGAAGGGATGAAGCCATATTTCCTAAAAAAAATCTCGAATCCACTTCATTCTAAATGAGTTATTCTCAGTGGCTACATAAAATTTCTTTTTTAGATATTGCTGCCTATGCTCTTATACCCCTCATTTTATCACATTGACTGCGGTGACCCGACAAAGCCGCGATAACAAAGCCCCGATGGCAAAGCCGCGAGAAAAGTCGCAAAATAAAAATAAATATTACGTTAGGTTAATTGAAAATAATATTTTTTTCATTTCAATTTTATAATTTTAATTCGCGCGACAATGTCGACGAGCTCTGTCGTCGCGGCACTGTCAAGATTGTTTTGCGCGGCTTTGTCCCGGATTTGTCCTGCGCGCCTTGCCATTGACCGCTCACCTGCTCGCCACAAGGGCGGAGTGATTGCGAAAATACAAGATTGCGTAATGTATTATCGAATTAATTAATAATAATGGATCCTGTAGTTTGTGGTGGTTTTACCAACGCAAGGGCGGCTCCGCTCACTAGCGCCGGGCGGGGACCGAGACAAGTGCTCATTAATTCAGCGGGCTCGAGCTGCGCAGCGCCGACCCCATCCGCGGGTATAATAACTTTCGGTTCCTCTGTTATCGTAAGTAAATTGGAAAACATTCACCCCTCGCCTGAAATTGTTAGCGAAGGGATGAAATCGCAGCCCGCGTTCCGGGCGCGCGTGTGTGTGGTAGATATGCGACTTCGACGATTTTCGGTTCCCGGAGTGAGCGATTATTTTTTACGGCGGATATTTATGGAACAATGTTATTTTATTTACTCATATTTAGGTAAAAACAGAAAACCATGAGACGAAAAATTGAAAAATTTTATATAGTATATAAATTTTACCGCCCTAGCAGGCACTACGCAGCCAATTAACAAAGTAAACCTACGTACGCAGGGTTAACTAAGCTACTTCACAATACTGATAAATTCCTACCGTATAAGTGGATAATGCTAAGCAACAATGCAATCAATATTTGTGGAGATAAGCGTTTTCAAAATTTACATTTGACTTATCATCTGTAAAACACCGGGCTATTTTGAAAGTAATTAATATCAACTGTTAATAATGCATGCGATTTGCAGTTATTTGAATCAGATTTTTTTACGTAATTTAATTTAATAAAATTTATTCGCTTTTAATAAAAGTAATTTTAAATTTTGGAAATTCGATATAATATTATAAGTATAGGTCGACGACAATCAAAAGACCATTCCCTAGCTTTGTTCGGTAAGAAGAAAGCGGGGGAAAGTTCAATATGATATTCCAAATAAATATATATGTTTTTAGTTTAAAAAAGTTGCTATAAAAACTTGTTTTGTGTTCATTTTTTGCATCGTAACAAAACACATATTTTTTGCGCACATTCTTTTGAATGCGGCGAATATATAACATTCATGATAGACCAATATTTAACAGAAAATAAGTTCGATATAATATATACAATATTCTAAGATATAAATTAACTTTCCCGACATTCCACTGTTTTTTTTTTTCAGAAAATAAATCAAGAATATTGAAAAAATATGCAAATTTTGATGTTGCTTATCTCCATAATTATTACGTTATTTAGTATGATGGTTATTTCTTGTTTCTAGATGAAGTTTATATTAAATATTGCGTTACTAGATTAGAAAAAATTGTTAGTTGATCAAAAAACTATTTTATTTTCGCCAGATCCCAAGGTTTTGAGTAATAAAGCAATGAACCAATTATAAAAACTAAAACGCATGAGACAGGCATATAAAGGTAATTAAAGTAAAATGTAATTTCGAATGTACGTCCGTCCGTCAACAATCAAATTACGACAACAACACTGATCAGCGACGAACATTCACCAAATATGTCGTCATTAAATAGTTGCTGCTGTAAATATACTTTCAGTTATAAGTCGATGAAATTAGTTTGTAAATTAATCTGAAATTAATTTTAGGTCTAAGCGAATAATGTCAATTAAAAAAATGGTTTTCAATTTACAGCTTCAAAATCCTGCCCTTTTCAGCTTCAAAATTTATTATGGCTCGTGATTTTTCACGGGTTTATACTAGTATTTAGTAGTAGGTTTATGGCTGGTATACTTCTAAATACCTAATTGATTAACGCGGTAGAAGTATTTTGGCTCCAAACTTTGAAAACATTTCATTTATTGGGATTTTGTTTGTAATAAAAAGAGATATAAATTTAAAATATAAATATACTACGTAGAAAATACACTTTTACGCAGACATAAAACAATCCATACCAGAGAAACAATAATTATTAATTTAAATATTGAATTATGAGTGTGACATACTTTTTATCAAGAAAGAGATTTCAATGATAAAAATAAAATGTATCCTTTATTATTATGCCGAAATAAGTCGTCAACCAAAAAAATTAATTTTCTTATTTACGGCTTCTAAAAATTGTGCGCCGTCGGTTTTTTTTTTTACTGCCTTTCTCTTAACTCGTGGCGTCTGCTTGCTTGCCGGCTTGCCGTCGAAAAAACTTTGGATAGATTTTTAACCCTTTTCCCGTGATCCAATCGAGCTGAAACTTTGCAAGTAGACTCGTGGCGACAATCAAGAAGATCTATCAAATTTTCGTTAAAAAAAATTAATAATTATAGAATAAATTTGGATTTTTACAAATTTTAATAGTTTTTTCAAATAGGAATCGTAGCGGAATATTTTTTAAATTTGAATTACTCCGTCGGTATACATAATAGGTACTTCGCTACGAATGTCGAAAATCTAAATTGACTGACAAATGTTTTTAGAATTTAATCTTCAAAGCATGAAGTGTCTTATCAAAGCTCAAAACATCTGACATTTTAGAAATATATTAAATTACTGTAAGTTTAGTGTTATGTTATATGTTTTAATTCGTCTTTAATTGTTGTTATATTTTACAAAGAAAAGGAGTATAATAAAAACTTGGTTTTTATTGGTAAGTTTTTTTTATTTTTGAATGAATTACAACTTAAATAGATTTACAAAAGTGTAAATATCCATAAATTTTACTTTAAAAGCCCAATACACACGTTCGAATTTCCATTTGTTGTCAGACAATAAAACAAGTAGGGTAATTAAGTAGACAACTGGTGAAAAAAACATAACGAACTGAATAGAACCAAAACATGTAGAACCTGTCCATAATCCGGCAGGCTTCTATAGCGACTTTATATAGTTGCACGAGAAAACTAAATGATCTAACTTGTTAACACGGGAGTATAAGCCTTCCTCGCAGGAAGTTGGAGAAACATCTTCCGCGCGTCTTTATGCAAAGCCGCTTGCCTCTACCGGCTCACTCATTACTTATGCCGCAGCTGAACTACGTTTTGATGGACCATCCCGCCCCTTTAAATATTTATTGAAAAAATAAATTAAACACATTTCGGACGCTAGTGGAGGCTGTGAGAACAACGTCATCTAGAGTATCGTAGCATCTCAGTAGCGTTAATGACGGACATTGTTACATGGATAAGCTTGTTGGTCTTGTGGTTAGGACACTCGCCTCGTGATCCAAAGGTCGCGGGTTCGAACCTCACTCCAGACTAGCAAGTTAGTCCTATTTTCATAGTACAAGCGTTTAGCTTAGTTTGAAAATAGTAAGAATATTGATGTGACACGTATTCCGTGTTCGCATCTCTATTTTTAAAAAAAAAAAAAAAAAATTACGCATTTTTTGTACTTCGTTAATTATTCATTCATACCTCATCATTATTTGCTCCATCTGATAACGTTAGTGACGGACATTATTAATTAAATAAATATGTTTTTTTACGCCTAATTATTTTCCACACCTTATCATTATTTGCGCCATCTGGTGGTATTAGTGACGGACATTGTTACAAAGAGAAGTATGCTTTTGTACACCTCATTATTTTATACACCTTATCTGACGGATAATGTTACATAGGCAATTATGTATTTGGATTGTTATTGAACATGTTTGTTATGAAGAAAATTATTAGACCGACCAATTGTGAAAACAAAGTTTAGTATAAATTTAATTAATTTTTTACACGAATACATCTCGCATAAATATTATTATTAAGCTTCCGCTATGAAAGTAAGGCTAATTTGCTAATTTCCATTCACAAAGCTCGAACCCTAACTACTTGATCTCTAGGCGAGTGTGTGATGGTCGACATAGAGATAGATTTAATAAATTTAGAAAATCTTAAAATAATAATATTCAAAAAAGCCAAGTATGGACATCAAAAATATATTTCTTCTGGTTTGAATCGTTTAAAAGTAAAAGCCTGATATATTTCTTCTCAAGATTCCATGTATTACAAGAGGCTAACAAAATATTGAATATTCAGCTATACAAGTAATATTTCTTAGATCTTTATTATACCATAGATATAATTCTGTGTTAAATTAATATCGTTTGCCAATCCTAATAGACTCGACCTTGTGAGTAGGTGCGAACGAGCCTTTATTATTTATGAATCGGAACAGCAAGTCTCGCGTGTAGCGGGTGCTTTACTGTTATTTTAACGAAACGGACCAATCACAGGCGCGCTTTGCCTTCGACGGGTTGAGCCGGAGGCGACCGTCCTGATGACTGAATCGCGTGGATTTCGAAGATATGGTGCAATCGAGACTATAAAAGGAGCGAACACGATATACTCAGCCCCTTCAGTTCGAGACCAGACTTGCTAGCGGGAGCGCTGCCCGACAGACTACCGACGGAACCCTGAGTTCCAGAACAGCATTTGCGGACAGAGTTGCTGCCCGGACGTATGGAGGAATCTACCATTCATCAGTACCAGAGAGGATCATACCGCCACTGTGTAACAGCTAAGAAACACATTTATATTATCTATTACGATTAATTATTTTCACTATGATTCACTAATTATTTCACTCAAAATGTATTTATTTTGGGAAGATTTAAGATCAGAGCAATCATGTATAAATAATATCGCGATTTCTTGTGTGATATTGGTTCAGTTCGTACGGGAATATCTCCCGGACGAACATATTTTAAAGTCTGGGGATTTTCATACTATTTGAACTAACAATTGAATACACGTAATTCTATAAGAAACGCTTAGTAGCCTTATAATAATTGTATTGCATAAGTATTGCGCAATCCGGCCTTCAGCTAACTCTTTATGATTTATGTACTTCGGTATATCCGGCTTAACAAGTAGCTTCAGAACGACGTAGAATCGACGTAAAGGACAGAATGGGGAGATCTAACTGAAATTGGAGTTTTCTGGTTTATGAACGTTGAGCTAGGTGAGGTTGTGGATGACGCTCGTGTCATAAGCCTGGAATCCGCGCAAGCCCCTGTGAGGTACTCTTAAAAGCGGGACCTCCCTTGTTGATCGGAGTGGCCACTAGACTCGACCTTCGCGCCTCATCCTGCTCAAAAACAGCGTAAACCAACGTCGTGAATTCTCTGACTTTGGAAGGATTTCCATGCTTGAATGCTGTAAAACCTTGATAGAAAACGTTAACTTCTATTTCGTCCTCTGTAAGAAAGACAGGGCCAGAATTAGTATAAAAATCATTCACTCATATGGAATAACTGGGATATTATAAATATGTTACTAACACACTAACATTTGACCAAAGTAAATGTTGCAAGATGCAGAATCGTGGGACGCCATTCTGAAAAGGCATAATGAGATTGCACAATAATTTGTAACATCGCTGACTATGCCCGCAAAGGAGGCTAATGTCGTCATCAATTCGTACCAAAAGAGTACATGATTCTTCAAACACCGGCCTAAAAGAAAGGCGCCTCAAGACATCACACATCATCAGAAACTCGTACCAAAAGAGTACGGCCTTCTCAATTATAAGCCTAAAAGAGGGGCGTCACAGGATCACATCTCGTAAAGAAGAGATAGAGTCTCGGGATGCAGTAAGTTCCGGAGGAACAAGGGACCTTATCTATTTATTCATAAAGAAGTTTCACTTCAAAAAAATGTGGTATTTCGTAGATAGCAAATATATGTATTATTTTCCCACGGAATTAATATGAACAGGTTCATGCACGTATAAGACGGAACCATTCAAGGTAAGAATATGCTAATACAAAGTGTTTATAATTATTAATTTCAGTGTTATTTAATATGTGTGAATTTTTCCCTTTGCGCCGTTCGAATGATTTTACTGGTTTGTCTCAAATCGAAAATGTTTTATTTCTAATACATGAATTCTTTCTAGTGTACGTATTTTTATTGTAACATAAATGTATAGATTATTAGGTTCGTTAGATGTTTTTATTACGTAATATTATGCAATTGTTTCCACACTGCTCCTATAAAAGAAATTGAAGTTATTACGATACACAACGGGGTCCTTCATCCATTAGACGAATCATGTGCCAATTCAACGACGTATTACGAATAGTATATATTGTATTTATCGAGATTTAGTCGCATTTATTATTTCTAGTGAGGTTTTTAGTATTGGTTCCAGGCGCCATTATGAGGCGGAAATAGTTCATATTCATAGCCCGACTGCAATAGGTATTTTTGTCGCGTAAGAGGTAGCACTTTTAGGAATATAACTGTGTTTTATGTTTCGTCCCTGACGGACAGGATGGTATAGCTGTGGCTATTTAGGTAATATACTTAGTAAATGCAAAGGGCATTAGGTATTATCAATATAGTATGCGAACCCAAGATGTTAGAAATATTTTCAGTTAATACGTATTTTTAGTTAATTTATCGTATAGAATAATTTCTGATAGTATAGAACATTATTTCATATGAAAAGTTGAATTTTAGTAGTAGTAATATTTCTGTATTGAATATTTATTTTTTTAACAACTGTATCGCTACATCATATGGCTGAAGTCGACCGGTTGCATCCTGTCGCTCAATCGCGCGCGCTCACATATAAGATCGGAATGAAAAATATAATAATAAATACTACTCGCGTCAATTATTTTACGACTGTATAAAATCTCTGACAGAAAACATCTCTAGAAAATACCGTCATTTTACGAGGACCCACTATCTATCTAGCTACTGAATCATCACAGTGCTTACCGTGACCAGGAGAACGATTTATATTGAAATACAATAAAATGCTTTATAATATTAATTGAACATCATTTCGACATTAAATACAGTCCGCTCGATTTGATTAGGATCCCCACTATCTAACAGGGTCATCACAAGTGTCTCGAATACTTTTCCAAAAAGCATCAACGACTTACAAATGCCAGTGTGGTACACAGCATTATATCTAGTCATATAATCATATATGGTGTATGGTAGATATTATACAGTTTATCGTATAAGGCTCGTATAAATGCAAATATAAATCTGTGACATCAGCCATATTGTTTACATATCATAGCCATATGGGTTTGACACGTAATATAAATATTTGATTGCGGCAAGCAAGTATCGTACATACATAATGTGTATAATATTACATGCAAGGTCAACAGCGCACTCGTGGGGGGTTTTGGGGGTGAATTTCTCCCCTTCTCCCCGAATTTATGTGTATACCTATGTTTAAAATAAAAGTACGTGTGTAATAAAAATAGTGTTTTTATTTTTTAATTTTATTTATTTATTATTACAGACCGTCAACATGTCATTAATAACCTTAATAGATGTTCCTCGAGTGACATTAGAGTACAAAGTATTATTATATTGTGTACATTTTGTATATGATATAATTATACAATACACTTTTTACGAAAAATTAATAATAAATAATTAATATTAAATAAATCACCTTTTTACAAAATTCGTAAAAAAATATATAATAAATAAAAAATAAATAATGGCTTAATGCTAAAATGAATGGTAAATAATACTCAGGAAAAAATAAATAAATATCGCAAATCAATAAATGAAATTTAGGAATAAGTTCTTGTTTAGCTAGTATATGTACATAATACTAGTATATTGAGGTTATGCACTATGTTACCCGACTTCTCCCGAGATTTTAGTCTTATGTAGGTACATATATTCACTTCATATTCCTTTATACTTCACTACAAATTCTGATAGCTAGATAATTTTAAAGGTGAAACATTTTTCATTAAAAAAACATTTCTTTTTACATGTTTTCATTTCCAGACTTCGATTTCGACACTCTCCAAATGTTTGGTGAGTTTCAAAATCGCCTTATTTGGCGAAAAATGTGACTTCTCGCTTTATCTTTTAACAGTCAACTGGACTTTTCCAACTAACTAACTAACCATCATGCCATTTCCCGCAGGGGTAGGAAGACAGGATAGAACGTAAAGACTCTTCTATCCCGGCACACCACTTTTGCTTTGACCGCATTCATACATCTTTTCGTGCAAGCTCATGCTTTGAAAAGGGCCGTCCTTCAATATTTGGTTTATCTAATCGTGACAGGTCTTTCGCGGACGCCCTATGGTCTTGCTAACTTGAACACTTGCCTCATATTTCTTTTGTCAATCTCATACGTTCCACATGACCAAACGCCACAGCCGCAAAGCATCAACGCTTCATATCTCGCGAGGAAAATAGCCGCATTGAAGGTCAATTAAAGAAATTACGTGAATTTCACAACGCCAGAGCGCTTTGTTCGAGAGTTAATGCTGCTGCTGTAAATGTGTACAGATATCATAATTACGTAAGATATGCACGATTAAATTTTGTTGTGTTTTAAGGTTTTCTGCTATTTACAATTTATATAATAATAATAACAATAATAATACACTACTAGTTCTCCAGGAGTTCTAATTTTAGTACATTACACAAATCGAATCTAAGTATCTACAACCAACCTAATTACTTATGTAATATAATACAGTTTTCGAGTATGAAACATTTTCCAAATTCTCTTAATAAATTAATAATTATATACCTGTATTTACAGAAAATTGCCAACATTTAAAATTTGAAATCACCCAATTATTTTTTCTGGGTGCGCCTCTGTGCATAGTAAATACATTGTTACTACGCAGAATACAAAAAACTATGCAAAATTAATGCTTATTGTTTCACTGCTAGCGCATGTGACATGCCTTGCACACAGCGCTTTGAGAATTCATCTCATATTCCGGCAGGTAAGTGTTTTGAACCTGAGCAATAAATGTTTTGAGCCTAACCTAACCTAACCTAACACTAACAAATTGTCCGCTGATATTTTCTAATGTAGTACCATCTAGTCGAGTACTATTCAGTTCAGGCCGGTATTGGATGACAACTATTGGAGAGCTTCAATCTTCATGCAATACACTCGAGACAAAAATACGAATGAATAAATGTGTAATAAATTGCTTGTGTAATATTGTAATAATGTATAATTGTAATAATGTAAAAAAAATAAAAGTGTAATAAAAAAAGTAAAAACTTAAAAATTTGAATTTGAATTTGAATTACTAAGAATTTTCTAATTATCTTTTGAAAATTCTTTTGATATTAAAAAGGGTTAAGAAACAAATAACGTAGGATTAAAATTAGTTAATACACACACACACACACACACAATATATAATATATATATATATATATATATATATATATATATTAAACACATTTTTAATTTATTTAAGGAAACGAGTCCCGTAATATTTAATACGAAATAAATAAATGAAATAAAGAGAAATACACAAATATCAAATAATAAAACTGAAAAATTAAATGCTGGAACCTGGATTCGAACCACGGACCTCTGTGTTTCGCGCACAGCGTGTTACCAATTTCACTATCCCAGCGACTTAACAAGTCGTCAATATTTGATAGTTATATGTTACTCTTTGAATTATTAATTAACTTATTTATATTATTCCATTTTTATTCGGGAAGTAATCGACTATTTTACGAGAATATCAAACGAAGCTTTGACGTCTTCTCGCTAGTCGATTTCCGAACAATGGAATAATATTAATAAAAATGGAATAATATAAATAAGTGAATTAATAATTCAAAGAGAAACATATAACTATCAAATATTGACGACTTGTTAAGTCGCTGGGATAGTGAAATTGGTAACACGCTGTGCACGAAACACAGAGGTCCGTGGTTCGAATCCAGGTTCCAGCATTTAATTTTTCAGTTTTATTATTTGATATTTGTGTATTTCTCTTTATTTCATTCAAATAATAAAATCAAATAATAAAACTGGAAAATTAAATGCTGGAACCTGGATTCGAACCACGGACCTTTGTCTTACGCGGACAACGTCATACCAATTTCACTATCCCAGCTACTTTATAAGTCGTCAATATTTGATAGTTATATATTTCTCTTTGAATTATTAATTCACTTATTTATATTATTCCATTTTTATGCGGAGAGTAATCGATTGTTGCGAGAATATCAAACGAAGCTTTGACGTCTTCCCTCTAGTCGATTTCCGAATAATGGAAGTATTCTTTGCTAAACTGCAAATAAAGTATATACCAGGCAGAATTACACAATTTCATCTGTCCATCAATTTTAGGATGGCCTGTCGGCCTCTGGATACCCCTCAGGCAGATGACTGTACTCATCAAGTTATTGTCCGTCCTTCGAGCGATGTGGCTGGCCCATTGTCATTTCATTTTCCTGGAGCATTCATTATATCCAATACGCTGTCTGCTATCTTATCCACACGATTCTTTTCTTGTTTCTTCGCATAATGTCTTACGTACATTTTTCTATGCCTTTTTACATTCCTTGAAGTTTTAGGACCTTTCTTTTATTGAGAATTAATGTTTGGCATCCATCCGCGATCACTAGAAATATACACTTATTGAACACTTTTCGTTTTAGACACAGTGGAAGATTACTTTATAAAATCATATTCAAATGTCCGAATTCGTAACAGTCCACTTTTATCCTACAAATTTGTAGTTATGTGTAGTTGTATATATATTATTTTTTTAAATATAGATGCGAACACGAAATACGTATTTTCAAATTAAACTTAAATCGCTAATGATCTTGTGCTGTGAAAATAGGACTAATTTGCTGAATGTCCTGGAAAAGGGGTGAACCACTGACCACTGTAGCACTAAGCGAGAGTGACAACCGTTACAAAAATAAGCTACATTTTTATATAAACATAATTCTCTATGTCCATCAATAACGCTACCAGAAGGCGCAAATAATGATGAAAATGAACATATAAAACGAGGTATAAAACTCAAAAAATGCATAATTCTCTACGTCACAATATCCGTTACTAACGATACCAAGACGCTGCGCTACTCTAGATGGCGCCGATCTCACACCCTTAACTCGCGGCCGAAATATATAGCAAAAGAACGTCATTTTTGACGGGTTATAGCTAGCTTAAATATATTTCACTTGAACTGACGTGCTTAAAAAGTTTATCGTGGATTTTTATCCCTCTCATGTACGAATCAAACGAACTACTTGTTAGTGTTAGAAAGATCCAGAAATTTTTCAAAATATTTATTATATAAAATTCTTATTCTGGAAGAGTGTGGAAGTATTCGGCGTCCGTCAAGTTCGGTCCCGCATATATGTATATAAATGTATAATTATGATGCGTATACTTGAGTTGGGTCATGGATGAAATTTAATTCTCGCAAAAGGGATAGTACAAAATTAGTGCTACAGAATCTGTTGAATTTTCACGTAGAAAGCAGACTGAACAGCTAATGTATACCGACCTTTAATGGCATATGCAGGTACTTACGTAGTTACGATTTCTACTTATTAACTATATTTATTTATTTATTTATCAGTTGGTTCACGCTATCAACATCACCAGGTTTCTATTAATTGATATTACATCGCCGAATAAATTTTAGACGACCTACACTGCCTAATGCCAGTTTCCAGAGCCAAATATTAAAAATCACTAATATAATATATAAAATTTCTAAACAAATTATTTAACTAACATTTTTGACAATATGCACAAAAAGGCTTTAGAATTTGTTTTCAAAACCTTGAATAATAAAAAAATTAATAAAAGAATTAATATTTCCAGTCAGTTACATAAATCTCGAAATAAATTATTCGAATCATTTTTATTTTGTATCGATAAGGTGTCTAAAATCTAAATACAATAAGCTCGTTGTCTGTCTGTCTGTCTATTAAATCCGTAACTTGTTGGAATAACGCTGAAATTACAATAACAGATGAGGCGCGGGCGCCCGAGTGTGATTCGCAATCAGCGCGCGGCTAAGGCAACACGCAAGGGTCGCCCCACCAGACTACACGGTCTTGACATTTTTATATTATTATTTTATTATATTTAGTTTTTGGTTTAAGCGAATAAAGTCAATTTAAAAAACATGTGATTTTCTATTCGTAAATTTTTAAAATCCTGCAATTATTATGTCCCGTATTTTTTTAGGGGTGTACGACGAGTATTGAAATAAAATTAAGAAAAAAAATCATAGTTCACTTAGTTCCATTAGTATTTGAATAAATTATAGGTAATGTAAATATCACAAAATAATATATTTTGCTAACAAAATTAATTAAGCATTTTCTGCATGTTCTCGACTGTTTAACCGTGGTGGTAACAATTCAGGAAATGGTGGAGGAATTTTGAAATTAAAGACGGAAGTAATAAACAAGTGTAATTAAGCAAGACATGAGTTACATTATGTCACAGCTAGAGAGCTCGGTAGTTTGCCAAGTCATATTCTTGTAGAGGTGAAAATTATATTTAATTTTAATAAAATGTTAAAATTATTTATTGGTAGGTAGTATCCATTGCATTCACACTTTTTTCGTTATTGAATGGAGACAGTAATTGAAAATTAATTATTAATTAACCAATATCAATCTAGGCTTTTTCTCTTGCTAATTGCTTCAAAGAGATCTCATCCTGTTATGCCAACTTGGTCTTCAAGATGAGTGAATAGATTTTAAAACCGATATTTTGACATTCATGGATAATAATCGTTCTCACTTGTAATACACGTTTATCGTGAACTAAATTCGCAATAGTTACTTACTAAAGACTGTTACGTGTCATGTGATAAAATTCGTTGACCTTGGAACCCGCACTCTATCCGTACCCGGTAATTGCATATCTCGTATAACTATTTAATTAATGACATAACTAGAAGTATTTTCTCCCGTGTTTCTAATTTCTCAACCGTAAAGCATATTCTTTAGGCCCTCGCGGACCACTAAATTCATAAATTGAAAACCCGCGGACCACTGACAGAAGTTTTAAGTGTTAAATATATTTATAAAAAAGTGATCAAAAAACATATAAAATGCACCTAGTAAATACAATACAACTATTATTTGTAACCAAATTATAAAAGCTTTATTAAGAGCATTTATTCAGCAGTTTAAATTTCGAGGTATTTTACGTGCGTTTCACAGGCTTGACCAATGATATAATAAACTGTAGATACGTTACAAGCGTGAACTCTTGGCAACTCAAAAGTAAGGTACCTAATTGCCTTACCTGCGTTCATTATCGATCGGACCTTCTTTGTGACCGGGAGCGACGCTACGCCGAAAAAAAAAGTCCCGGGGAACAAGGAACAAAGTATCGTACGCTATTGTAAGAATGAGTATGTTATTTTGGTCACCGTGACTTCAAATTACCTGATTTTTCTGTCTACACGCAGAGCGTTTGTGAAAAAAGGTTTGTTGTCTTTTTCAATGCAATATTTGCTTCATATGAAAGCCGGCTAGTATGGGAATAACGTGTCTATATTATAATACGTCAATGGGTTTGACCATAACAGTTAAAACATGGGCAATGCAGCTATCTAGCCAAGATTGAGACGATTTGCATCGTTCATCGGTGCAAGTTACTTATTTTTCCAAATTGGCTTGCTGTGGATTAAACAATGAAAATAATGTCCATATTTGCCTGCGGACCGGTGAAATTTTCTCACGGACCACCAGTAGACTGCGGACCCGTTATTCCCCTAATTGTCATGGAGTGCTCATCATTGAACATTAATGCCACACTATCTATGTCAATGGTCTTGATATATCTATCTATCAAGACCATTGTCGATCTTGTTGATGTGTTAAGAAATAAAATAACTTTAATATACATTTTGCCTTATACCATTTCTATGCTATTCTAGTGATTTGATTGTACCTATGCTGTTTACTATACGCGGATGATGCAGCATTAATGGCAAACAGCGAACAAGGCTTACAGAGTCTAGTTAGCAGGATATATGATGTATGCAAGGAAAGTGACTTTATTATGAACGTAAACAAGTCAAAAGTGATGGTATTCGAGAAAGATTAAAGTAAGACAACGTGTGAAATACTAGTAGGTAATGAATTTTTGGAACAAGCAGATGAGTTTATGAACTTGGGAAGTATGTTCGATAGAATAGGGAATGTTGAGAAAGATATCGAGAGGAGAGTGACTGCGGGGAATATGGTGAACAGTGCCTTAAACGAAATTATTTATAATAGAAATATATCTACCGAGGCAAAACTAGCGAACTATGGAATTCTGGTACCAACACTGATATATGGAAGTGAAGCCTGGAGCTGACAGAAGAGGAACGAAAGTAGACTGAATGCAGTGGAGATGAGATCCCTTAGACGTATGTGTGGCAAATCCATTAATGATAAAGTAAAGAATGAAGATATTAGGAATGAATGTAAAGCTGATCTTAGCATAATTAACAGAATTAAAAAAGGGCCGCTCAGATAGTTTGGGTATGTTGAGCGAATGAATGAGGAAAGACTGGTAAGAAAGATATATAATGCAAGTGTTGATGGCGCCAGAAAGAGAGGGCGACCGCGGAAAACGTGGCATGACCAGATTAACCAGATACTGGAAGATGGTCCCGTTAGAAGCCTTAACAACCGGCGAGCTTGCGTGCAAAGATGTATGAGTGTGGATGAGGCGACAGTTGTATCAGGGCAGAAGAGTGTGGCGCTCTATCCTCTCTGCCTACCCCCGTAAGAAACGGCGTGATGGCAAGTAAGTAAGCCTTATTCTGTACGGCATGGTTTGAAACATGCACTTTTCTAAACTATTTAGAGTTAACCAATTCTTCATAACCAATTACCCAAAACATATTATTAGACAGTTGTGTTGAAAATCAGAATTTATTATCAAGTAAAATGTGACTGAAGCAAGTACAGTCAAAGTTGGTTAAAAAACTAACCCATAAAAACTATGTTTTTATTTTACTCCCTTTCTTTGTAAATTAAGTTTACCATCATGTAATTAAATAATTGATTGACTGAAAATGAAACATGTCTAGACGACAAATATCTATGTAAAAAATCTCTAAAAATTACTCTTTATTATTTGATTTCTTCCCAAAAAGTGTGCTGTCATCTGTGAACCAATTGTCATAAATTTTCGAAATTCGTAGTGAAGTACCTATTATATCTACCGACGGAGTAATTCAAATTTTAAATATTCCGTGACGTTATCAGGCCGCCGTTGGTAGTAATCAAACTTTTGTAATGATTCCAATTTGAAAAAAACATTAAAATTCTAAGATCTTTTTGATCGTCGCCACGAGTCTGCTTGCAAAGTTTCAGCTCGATTAGATCACGGGAAAAGGGTTTAAAATAGATCCAAAGTTTTTTCGTCAAGCAAGCAGAAGCCACGTGGCGAAAAAAAAAAGTAACCCATAAAAATCAAGTTTTTATTATACTCCCTTTCTTTGTAAAATATAACAACAATTAAAGACGAATTAAAACATATAACACTAAACTTACAGTAATTAAATATATATATCTAAAATGTCAGATGTTTTGAGCTTTGATAAGAAACTTCATGCTTTGAAGATTAAATTCCAAAAACATTTGTCAGTCAATTTAAATTTTCGACATTCGTAGTGAAGTACCTATTATGTATACCGACGGAGTAATTCAAATTTAGAAAATATTCCGCGACGTTATCGGGCCGCCTTTGCTAATAAAACTTTTCTTATGATTCCAATTTGAAAAAAAACAATAAAATTTCTATAAATCCGAATTTATAGATATATTATATATATTAAAAGGGTCAATAATCGATCCAAAGGTTTTTTTTGGGGCAAGCCGGCAAGCAAGCAACAGACGCCACGAGTTAATATAAAGGGAGTAAAAAGAGATCCCTACAACAATTAGCAAAACTAAAATGATTTTGATTGACCCCTAATCCCATACAATCACTTTTTATTTTTAACGAAATTTAAAATAAATTAAATTTTAATAATTATTATTGATGAAATTGAAAATGAATTAAATTTAATAAATATTATTATTACCGAAATTTGAAATAAATAAAATTTTAATAAATATTATTGTTAAGTTCTGCGGATTAACTATTAAGTCCTTACATATGAAATTGGCGTTTAGTATGGGAGGAATATAAAGCCGATTTTTTTTTATTATAATATATTTATTTAATCAAAGTATGTACCATTGCTATCTATGCACTTTTGCCATCTCATAGGTAGTTCATCGATCCCTTTACTAAAAAAACCATTCGGACGGGAATCAATAAAATCTTTGAAGGCGGTTTGGACTG
The DNA here is from genome assembly GCA_016648135.1 of Agrypnia vestita. Classification (NCBI taxonomy): domain Eukaryota; kingdom Metazoa; phylum Arthropoda; class Insecta; order Trichoptera; family Phryganeidae; genus Agrypnia; species Agrypnia vestita. The sequence goes on from JADDOH010004236.1 coordinate 44,279, forward strand.
CCCCATCGGAGTTGAATTTTTTCCTTTGCAAGAAGTTATCCAAATTTCGAAAAAAATAGTAATCTGTTGGGGCAAGGTCCGGAGAGTACGGTGGATGTCTTAGATATTCCAATTGAAGCTCCTCTAATTTGGTAGCCGTCTGTTGTGCAGTGTGTGGTCTAGCGTTATCATGAAGCAGCAGTGGCCTAGAGCGATTAACCAGCCTCGGTTGTTTAGCAGCTAGCTTTTCCATCATGGTTTGCAGTTGCTGACAATAGACATCTGCCGTAATCGTCTGGCCAGATTTAAGAAAGCTGTAGTGAACGACACCAGCACTAGTCCACCAAACGCTCACAAGTAACTTTTTTGGAGTCAATTTTCGCTTGGGGCATGGTTTGGCTGGTTCGGCAGGGTTCAGCCATTGCGATGAGTGCTTCCGATTATCGTACAAGATCCACTTTTCATCACAGGTAATGATTCGATTTAAAATCCCTTCATTATTGTGCCGGTTGAGTAATGCAACGCAGCAGTCAACGCGCGTTTGTTGATTTGCTTCACTCAATTCGTGAGGTACCCACCTTTCACCTTATTCACCTTACCAATTTGCTTCAAGTGGATTAAAACAGTTTGATCACTAACACCGCAGCCTGCAGCTAACTCGGATGTGGTTTGCGATGGATCCGCTTCCACAATAGCCTTCAATTCTTCATTATCAACTTTGGTCTCCGGCTGTCCACGGGGCTTGTTCTGCAGGTCGAAATTTTCAGAACGAAAACGTTGGAACCAAAAACGCACTGTGTTTTTTTTTTTGCGGCACCGTCGCCATACACATCATTAATCCTTCGAGCCGTTTCTGCAGCACTGGTGCCACGGTGGAACTCGTACTCGTAAATAACGCGATATTTCAAGTTTTTCATTTTGTAAACTGAGTGACGCAAAGAAAAAAACAATTGAGGAAAAAACAAATGAATTATAATTTTCAAAACACAAATACATGAGTAAATATCTGTATAACTTTGGATTTGGAATTCCTAACCAAAGAAAAGATATTTGAGATCAAATTTGCCAGTACGGCAAAACGCCAATTTCATATGTAAGGACCTAATATTTTAAGTGTTATAGCTGTTTCGGCTTGCGAGGTCATTATCAAACGGAGTTCTACAAATTAAACACAAAAACCATAAATAAATAAAACGTACAATCACTCTCTATTACAGATTGAGCATAATTGCTTGGGTTACTTAAAAAAACAATACTTACAACAATGAACGTGTTTACTTCGCTTTCAAAGCGGCCCGCACTTGCCGCATTACGGTTCATTTTAGCGAAACGCATCACAAAAACACCTAAGCTTGAGTAATTCACATACTTTTATTTTGACCTCACCGGGAATTAAATCCGAAACACTCGGGGTGAGAAGCCAGAATCAAGATGTTATGGCTACGAGGGCCACTAAAATTTAAATTTAGTCCTAGATATCCATTTACAATCATATAATGGAATGATCATTAAAATACTTAGTAATAATGAGTATTTGCGCACAATATACCTAACTCTAACACCGCATTTAATGAGCAAACACGCTCATTATAATCAAATTGTATGTATAATATAAATTATATGTCCAGCAACAAAAAAAATCATAGAATATGTATTTTTTATTTATTTATTTATTTATTTATTTATTTATTAACGCCATTATGGGCTTTTACAATATACAGAAAAAAAAAAATTTAAATAACATAAGACAGTTAAAATACAATAATAATAGTTAAAAGGTAATAATAATAATAATAATAATAATAATACAGAAAAACATAAGAAAAACATAAAAACATAAGATAAAATAATAATAAAGTTAAAGGTACAAATAATAATAGTTAAAGGTAAAATAGAAAGATTTATTGTCCATTTCCATTTCGTTGGAATGTAAACAATTGTATCAGCTTTGTCCTATAAACAGTTATACTATCCGCAAAAATGTCAGCCGCCTCTGCATGCTCATTCCCTAATGAGTGTCATCTGGGAATTACAGAGTTTGCTAATGCATTAGTTCTGACATTTCCACTATAATAGAACAATGCACTGTGTCTTGATGACCTCGATGGAGCATATAAGTCGATCAGACTAATAATCTGGGGGCAATCAATCAAACTATTTACGATCCTATAAAGAAATATTAGGTCTGTTGCAGTACGTCTTTGTACAGTACAGTATTTGATTAACAACTAAACGCTATGACTTATTAAATAAGTCAATTTTAAAAAAATCGTTTGATACGTTTTTGACTCAATAAATTGTAACAGAGTGGATTCTTTTCTGAGTCACTTGATCTTGGTCGCATCAGGGCCACTATCTGGTATCTCACTCCGAGCCAATTGCCCCGCGACACAAAAGACCCTGTCGTTTTTCCCGTTTTGTTTGACGTAGATAATAAGTTTGGTCCGTTGGAGAAAATTTCACTCGCCTTTCAAAGCCTCCTCGCGTAAAGGGTACACATTTAGGGCATGCAAATTTACCGGAAAATGGCACTACCGGTAAATTGGTAAAACTCTAAATTTAATACCGGTTTACTGGCAATTTACTGGTTATCATGAAGGTGTTGAAAAGTGAATATTATGGCATTATGTTCAGGCTATAAAAGCAAAGGCAGCAATATCAAAAAAAATTAATCCAGTCATTGAGGATTACTAATATATAATATACAAAATTCGAGTTTCTATTGGAAATAGCCTATAAATTTATATGAAACATGATTTTGGAAGGGATAGATACATAAAATCTAGAATTCAGTTCATTCTAAATTAGTAATCCTCGGTGATTGCATTCAAAACATTTTTTTGATATTGCTGCCTTTGCTTTTATACCCGATTAGATATGAGTAAATCAATAAATTGATTACTTAGTATATTATACATAATATTATCTAAAAGAAATCGGCTACTCTCAAATGCTTTTATATAGAACAGAAGTTGATGCGTTGTGGCATCCTTTTACATATCGACCTTATTTAATAGTCTCATGGTCATAATAAATTTGATATTTTGATTTTTTGAGGAATCAATACAACTTATTTACTCATTTAAAAATAAAAACAATAAACAGTAATAAAATGGTATTTGGCCATATTTACCAGTAAATCAATTTATACAATAGTAAATGTATCATCTGACATTTCAATCAAAATAGACTTTTATGTACCTAATTTCTTTTAAATAAAATATTTTTCTTTCTTTATAAAACTGTGTTTCAATTATGTCAAAATTCTTAGAAAGTTAAAATTATACCTGTTTTAGTAGCAATTGTATACTTTTTAGAAAACGAACCATTAATTTAAATGCAAATAAATTTGAATGTATAATAAATTAATTATTAACCCAGAATAGGTATATTTTAACCTTTCATACTCCAAACATTTTTTGGTATGACATTCCAGCAACTAAAGAGCATTTATACAATTTCAAGAGAACATTGTAAATTGTGTGTTGCAATATTTAAAAAAATATATAAGCGCAGAAACTACTGCATCGAGAACACTAACCCATTCATCCTCTTGCGGCTCATCGGCAACTGAAACACTCCAACTTGATGACACGAGAATACCCACATTTCATTTTAATGTCCTATGAAATCTTATTCCTCACTAAAACTTCAATTGCCTCGAACAAATTTTCATCACTATCCCAATCCCAACAATTTCATAATCTGTCTGCCTGCCCGTAACTTTCTGTAACGTCCATAAATTCTTTAATAAAAAAATTATTTTCTTCTTTTTTTTATGAATACTTATTCTTTAGAAACCGACGTATAAAAGTACGTCATTTTTGACGGGTTGCAGATAGTGTATATTAAAAAAATATATATTTATATATATATGTGTTATTAATATTTTTCATATATTTATGGAAGCGATTCCCGTAATATTTAATAAGAAATAAAAAAATGAAATTAAGAGAATCTCTCTCTGATGGTGTACAAAAGTATTCAAAGAAATGCACCACAATATTTGATGGACCTCTGTATCCCGGACAGTATCACTGGAAGGCGGCTCACGCTGCGGTCAGCTAAATCGGAGGCACCCTGCAAGCTGGTAGCCAAGGAGACCTGGAGCCACCAAGTTTGCGGAACGTGCTTTCAGCATTGCGAGCCCAGCTATGTGTAATCAGCCGCCACTAGTGTTGCGATTCATGTAAAATCAGGAGTCTTTCAAGAAGAGCCTCACTTATTCGGAATGTCGCATCTGTAAAGCGCCCTTGAAGCGTCTTTCACGCAAAAACAGAGCTATATAAATCATCACAAACATAAACATAATATTAGCATATAACATATACATAATATAAACCCACACTCATCACATCAGCCCGGAAGATGGACCCTGCAATGGGATCCGAAACGTTGGCCAGAGAGGTCAGATATACATGGCAGAATATCCCATAAAACTAAACACAGAAGTTTCTGAACGGCTGTGAAAACTTAAGAATTTTAAATTTTATTTAAAGTTTATTTTTCATTTTTAAAGTTTTAAGAATTTTAAACAAATTATTAATCAATTAGAAAAGACATAATTTGATTTCTATGTATTCTTTTCTAATTGATTAATAAATTTGTCTAATGTCATATTTATTTTGGCGAAATTTAAAATAAATTAAATTTTAATAAATATTATTATTAAGTTCTACGGGTTAAGCATTTTTATGTGTTACAGCTGTTATGTTAAATATGGAGTTCTACAAATTAAACACAAAAACCATAAATAAATAAAAAAACTAATGTCATATGTTTATACTTGCGCTAAAAGGTACTAGGACCCTTTTTTGAGAAAAAAGTACATGCATTGTTTGCGTTAACATATAGGTATATGTATAGTGCCATTTTGAAAAAAAATTCCATCGCGCCAAAGAAATCGAAAAATGAATATTTAAACGTCGACGCCCAATATTTCAGTTGTTCCGTGCGGCGGTAAATAAAGTCGTAATCGCCAGAATGATCGCCGACCCCCGATAGAGATGGCTCCAAAGAAGAAGACGCCCGATATCTCAGTTTGATGAATGTCAGATGATTCTCGTTGTACTAAGGAGACGGATACATGAAAAAAAAAAAATTTGAAGAAAAAGAAGAGTTGCAGTAGAAAAGTACCCCCTTAGGAAGAATCTAAGCCGCTCATCTCCGCACAGGTTCTTCCTAGCGGCTCCATTTCCTATGTCATGTATCAAGATGAAGATAAATAAATATATAAAATAATAAAAAACATAATATAACGTTCACCGATTCCACTACATCTATCAAATTCGGAAAGTTGAATATATGGTATTTATGCACCTAGCTTTACTTTATTCAATATAAACTATGCTATCGACATCTATGGTTGAAATTTGTCATTCCTATAGAACACGATATAGATGTCGCCGCTGGTAATGAGACTTATATACTTTGACTAGAGTATGGAGCAGTAATATTTTTATGCGTAGATATATGATTAATTCTGTATACGTATACAGTAGAATACGTCTGAAAATTATATTAAAGTTTTTCAAGAATACAATTATTGGATTTTTGTCCCCAGATGGGATTCTCATCTATCAAAATACGTTATAGATGTCTCACAGAGACGAAGTTATTGTACATGGGAATAGATATTTTATATTTCTCATATAAAATTCATAGCTTCTTTTCTGTGAGACATATATAATATATATTAACTGATGATGATCGCTTCTTGGAAGAAAAGTTTAGTAATTGTGTTCTTGAAAAAATTTTAACAAACTCAAAAAATGTTTGTAATTAGTATTTCATTTTATTTTACACTAAATAAACTTACTTATAATATTTCGAATAATACTGTTGCAAATTGTGTCGTGAAATTAAACTTTTAATGAAAAATAAACACTTCAAATTCATCTTCACGTAAAACGATAAAATAAAATATATATGATCTTATCAGACATAATAAATTCGTCGTCCGTCCGTCCGTTCGTCTGTCTGTCCATATAACTTCGTATAACATTCGTAATTTCGTTCTAATTCACGACTAAAAAAACGAAAATAAACGGCCGAAAATGGGGCTTGAACCCCGGGCCAACAAACCCGAACTGGCCGCTCAACGCATGTTTCTACCGCCGCCTCTCCGTGAGCGTCAAAAGATACATTAAATGTAAACTAAAGACGCGAACCATTGTTCCGTCATTTTTGACGGGTTACAGCTAGTGATTATGTAAAAATGAAACTTTTACAAACGGGTCCGCGATCGAACCCTCGAATCCCAATCCACCAGACACTACACTACATTATTAGTTATTTTTATTTTTAAATTAAAATAAAATTATATAAGGTGGGAAAAAAAATATTTATTATAAATTTTCCGAAAAAAAACATTTCACATTTATGCGCTAATAGGCAACGTAGAAATATATTTTTTAATTATAGAGTATATTTATTCAGCAGGCAGAAATACCTCAGGGAAATTTATCACGAAGACTGCGTTTAAAAATTTCATCGTGTTTTTATATGCTCTTATTTTTTTTACCTTGTATATTACTTTCACCTTTACTTGTATTGAAATCCACGCCAGGCTCCTTAAAAAACCAAAAAAAACAAGATATACCAAATATCGGATACAGGTGACACATTCTAAGCCAGTGATCTGCCGTCTTTCCACTAGTAGACAGCGGTGTTAGCGTCTTATAAGTATACCTATACCTAATGCCGATTTTGTGTAAAAATGTATTACGTTTTATACATATACATCGTTAGGTGAATATTTTACTTTATTATTTATACATTGTATAAATACCTACCTAATAAAAAAAAACTATTATAACCTAAAGACAGCTAAAGATGTTTTTAAATTCTTTTTCTCATATTTTGCAGCTAGGGAGATTTTTACTTTATTTATTTTTGAAAAAAAAATTCAACCAGAAAAACATTTTCTGTGTAAGGATGTTATGATACGTGTGGCTAAAAACATAATGCGTTGTTTTTGTAGTATATTACATATACTTCTAAAATTAGACTAAATACTTTAGTAAAACACTATGAGAACTTGAATAATCGAGAACTTATAAAAGTGTAATACATAAACTTTGTAAAATCTTAGTAGTAAAATGAAAAGTAAATAATGTCATTTTATTCTCTTATCGAGTAAAAATGTTTAAAAATATTTACTATCAATTCTTTTCTATTGACTCTACAGGATGTCTCTTAGCTAGTAGCAAAAACCTTTGGGATGTCCTCTTCACGCAATTTTCAATAGAAAATATTTTTTAAATTTTGGTGAAATGTCAACATCAAAATATGCATTTTTTGAATATTTATGAACTATATTCTGTAAGATGTTGGAGTATCATGAAAGTAGCTTACGTCGAATCCAAGTCAAATAAAATAATAAAAACCGTGCTGAAACTCTAAATATTTTTTTTGCCATTTTATTTGACACTTATCAAGTCGAAAGAATTTTTAATATAAAAAGAAATATTTGAAAATAATGCAAACTTTGATTTAGCTTATCTCCTTAACCGTTGACATTTCACCCTAAGTGTAAAAAATATTTTATATTCAAAATTGATTTATGAAGATTCCCCCGAAGTTTTTTGTTACTAGCTATGAGACACCCTGGATAAATTTTTATTCGTTCAAATTCACTTTCTAAAAGAAATATAAAATGCAAACATATTAGTGTCCTGATCGTGCCGATGGTTAGTTATAAGATATAGATAAGTAAGTAGAAATTATGAATATTTTTTAATAATTCAAATATAAGTTAGTAGTGGCGGCTATCATTTAACAGTGTTGTTCAATGATCTGTCACGCTTTACTATACTATTAAAGTTGCTTTACTATATTGTTAAAAGTACAAGGTTTAAAAAAGTACATTAAATAAATACAATTCACCTGTCACCTTTATTGAACAATTTATAAAAAATATAGTAATTGTTATTAATGGGTAGAAAAATTTTCTTTGACATTATCAACCAAGCTTATATGCGCGATCTAATATTGTTCTCAATAGAAGTTTTCCCTTTTTTAATTTTATTCAATCCCTTTTAGCTAACCATTTGGCTCCCCCGAGCAGCTTTCTCGTTTGGGACACTGCATGTAGCCACCGCTAGGAAAACTTACGCGCTCATATTCAGTGTGCGATGTGTGAAGGGTGAAGTTTTCTGCGAGTTCTAAGTATTTTATTTATCTATAGTAAATTATAAAGCCGAGTCACATGCTATACTATATACCTGTAAATAAATAAATAAATAAATATAATGTTTTAGTACACATAGAGCAGATAAATCATTTTATTTTATTTTATTTTATTTTTTTTGTTATCTTGACGAAGAAGCCATTGGCTTCGAAACATGTTCAATTTTTTTCAATAAAAAGTGGTGTTTACAAAGTTATTTTATATAAATTATATCATTTTATGTCTATTGTAAATACAACGCATTGGTCACAACTCGTAACTGAGTATACAGGTATTCTAGGAATTCAAATGTAAAAGAACGCCAAAACGGTTATTCAGTATTTACATAAGTATTGGTAGAGGATAGCTAACAAAGTACAAAACGAATACCGTAAAATGGGGTAAATAGAAACAATAATTCTCAGTAAAAAATTTAATGCCGTCGTACACAACATGAGAAAACAGTAAATATTTTCATTTGTTTTATACTATATTAATAAATATTATTATGGTACCACATTGCATTAATAAATTTCCGTACAATTTGAATTATTGCGATTTGTATATCAGTTAACAGAAGTCTGCATTTTTGTATAGCATCGAAACTTAGGTATTTAACATATAAAAATACGAGTTAATTTAATATAAACAATCATTAGTTATTCGTGAAGCTTTTTAAGTACTTAAGTAAGCTTTACTTTGTCATAAATAATATATTTATCGTTTATTGGCAATCTGTCACATTTTCAAAACGATGATGGGGTGAATAGAAACAGATGGGATGAATAGAAACGACTAGTGTGTATAATATAAACGACTGTATGAACAAAGCTTTTTCGGACATAAATAAAAATGAGGTGAGTTTTTGCCGTGCTGCAAGAAAATATAATATAAATTATTATATATTGAACAGCCACATAACTAGGACAAATGTAAAAAATAAGGCGGGCAGCCAATATAGTTGCCATACGTGGGTTTTATTTCGATTTTTATATAAAGTTTTTATTTTGAGAATTTTGTACCTATTCAAAATATTTCGTTTATTTTGATTAACCTTTAAATAATTTTGTTAAATTACTGTAAAATAATAACTTTAAATATTTATACAATTTTTTTTTGGGTCGCAATCTTAGGATTGGTCTGCAACAAGCACTCGCTTTCTCCACTCCTCTCTGCCACTTGCCAGCCTCTTCATTTCTTGGTAGGTGCTACAGCGCACATCTCCGATAATCTGGTCTGCGTAACTTCATCTTGGGCGGCCTCTACGATTGTTGCCTTCAACATTTCCCTCGACGATGGTTAAAAGCAGGCCCGGATGCCTTATATTATGGCCTAACCAAATTTCTCGCTGTTTCGGTCAGTTTCGGATATGTTCTAACCAATGGATCATCGCCGTGCGCCTGTAGCACCACATCTCAAAGGCCGCTAGCCTCCGGGACATGCTCTGGCCGATGGTGCATGTTTCGCTGCCATACATCAGCACACTCCAGACAAAAGTTTTAATCACGTTTTTTCTGACCTTAAAATCTATGTTGGGGATTCAAGGAATTTGGATTTTTTGTTGAAGGCGACTGTTGCCTGTTGTATTCTGCTTATGATGTCAGCCTCTGAGCGTCCATCTTGGGAAATTTTGCTAAATTAAATTATGTTTATTTATTCATTCTTTGAACTGTTAACTGTTTCCATTCCTCCATAACATGTTTGCATTCATCGCATTACATATTTCCATTCATCCCATTATGTATTTCTAATCACACCATTACGCGTTTCTATTCACGCCATCGAAAGATAAAAAAGAAAATTGGCATAAATTTAAGAGTATCTTCTCTAAAAATAGCAATAAATATTTACTTTGTCAACTGAAAATAAGTTTATACATTAAGAAAAAATATTTAGGGCTAAACAATATATAAATTTTATTAAACTTACATCTTGGCATGGACATGAATGTGGAAAAGTGTTTCTGTTCACCCCATTTTACCGGTACCTACATGGGGAAAATTTCAAAATTTTCCACCTGTTCGTGTGACCTGCGGACTCCTATTTAATATACACAATTTTTAAACTTATTCACAATTTCAAAAAAGATCACTTGTTGTTTTACTATACAGTTCAGGTAAATAAAATATCATATCGTATCGAAGATATTATAATATATAGATAATATTTCGCAGTGCAAAATATATCGGCAAAACATAATAGACTTGGAAACGAATTCGGTTCTATTGACATTTTTCAGTTCGGTGCTTGTAAATTTCATCATCATCTTCATCCCTTGTCCTAGTAAGGTCGGAAGACCAAATACTCGACAAGGTGTTTCTACCCTATCTTGCGCTGCTTCTGCACGAGTCGATCTTTCTCATTTCATCTTTCGAAACATCTTTCCCGGTTAAACTTAAAACATGTGTATAAAATTTTAACGCTGTATTGATGAAATAATATAATGGTGTATGATACAATGTCAATTTGTACTTTGATTTTTACATTTTTATTGGCACTGTTATAATGGTGATGTCTGGCGTATTGATCCAAGTGAATTGTCTGATAAGTTAACATTGAGTTTAGTTAGCATTTCTGTTTAGCTAATATTAGTTAGCTAGTTAGTCAGTTAATAATAATTAGTTTAGTTTACATCAACAAGATACGTGTACGTAGGTGTGTTTCTATAGTTATTACAATGTAATTGTGGGCGTACTGACATAGATTAGTCATTATACAGTCATGCGTTCATCTTGACGAGTTTGTGAGGCGGTAATGTTTTGAAAGGACTCATATAAGGCATTTGATAACATATTAAATCAAATTTCATATTATTACATTACACCGCGATACTTAAAAAAATATTTTTGTTTATATATATTTTGATTTCTTGTGCTTAAATAATATTAAAAGATTTTCCGCGATCAAACATTCATTATAGTACCTTATCAAGTACATAGATTTTATGCATAAATTATGTGTTACATATGTTTTGAAAAGTATATATTAAAAATATAATAAATATGTGTACAGGCATTGATTAATACATAAAATAAATAAATATCGACATATATATTATTTTTTCATTTTTTTATATAATTTATGTGTCCTTGATACATCATTCGTACGAGGTTTTAAAAACTTGTCTGATTATCAGTGTAATTTAAATGTTAGTAAATTAAAATGTAGGGTAAATCTTTATAATATTAAAAATAAACAAAAGGAGATAAATTGATGTCTAAAATAATATTCATATCTGGCAGGTTATTTATGAAATCATTGCGATATTATCGTGTCACTTTTTAAAAAAATCATCTAAGAAACAGCAACGGTATTTTGCCAAACTATCTCACTCAAAATATTTAACTTTAATAGTTCGACGATGTGTTGTACGTATTAATATAAAAAATAGAAACTCTGCGAATATATTCTCAAATAAAAATAATTACAATTTTATAAATTCTCTAAAATAATTTCACACTAGTTTAGAAACTATTTGAAATATATTTTTAACTAACACGATAATTAATGTTTCCTTAAATATTTCTTACTTTTTGTTTTTTACTACAATTGCTAGGTTTAGGTTGTTCAGGTAATTTCATGACGATCTGCAAACCTACTTTTATTATAATTATTTTATTTCCTGTTAAAAATACACGTAGGTTATATCAAATTTAAATAATATTATGTTATATATGTACCTAATTAGTTCATTTTTCGTTTTATTTTTACATGTATCTACTAGAATATAATAATATCTCATTGTGTTTTATCATATGTATATATTAAAAATTAACAACATTTATAGTATAAAAGCTTTGATGTTTATGTATGTAAATATGGCTAGGTATATGAATATAAAATGATACGCTTCTCTCCGTGTTCACATATACGTATGCACTTATAAATGCGTTTACTTATTTTCATTTCAGTCCACATTATAAGAAACAACTATTATACTGCTATAAAATAGCACGCACACTCGGGTGCCCGGGGCCAGTTGAGTAGCAACATCCTGCAAAAAAATATTTATAAAGCAATATAAATATGGATTCTTACGAATAAAATAAAAACTTAGCATCTTTATTTGCGCGGTTCAAATCTTAATCTAATCACTTACCTTTTATCTATAGCCGTCAGCCACTCGGTTGCCATGATAATTAAACAAAATACACAACACTAAGCCTCTAGAATGTCAACTGCACCGCGCTGCTCTACCCGCGCGACGGCCGGCCAGCGGCTATCATGATCGCAAAATAACGCGAAAGAGCGAACTAAAAGACAGACAAAGTCGAGTTTCTTTATCTTCACGACGTCCGTAGGCGGACGACGGAATGCGAAAAGTTTCCCCGAAACTCGCGAACTTCTCGAAAATTCGCGACACCAGATTTGTAAACAGACGAACGCGCCGGTTAGACACTTTTCTTCCGCGCGAAAAGTGGCGCCAAAGTGACGATAAAGCAAATAATGCCGCCCAAAGTTTGGCGGGACCGAGCGGGAAGCGACGCGCGGAGACGAACGAGCGCGAAACAAACGAGTGCGAAATCGAAGGCGGTCGGACGATGCGAGTAACAGAGCGCGGTGCTGGCTGGAAGGGCGAGACACCGGTCCTCCCACGCTGTGCGGCGACTCGCGAGACACTGCCGGCGCGAGCCTACCCACCCACCTGCAGCGGCCAGCGCGGCGGGCCCCGCGGTCCACGCGCCGCAACGCGCAAGTCCGCCCGGGAGTACCTCTTCGTCGCGCTGATCTTCTTCTTCCCTGGTCCCGTTCATCACGCGACAAATACAATGACATTAAGAGATTAGCAACAAGAATGACACGAGCACGCCCCATTCAACAACAGTTTATTTATTTATTTCGACGATCCCTACGCTACTATCGAATCTGCAAAAATTCACTCTGTATTTTTAGACGATGTTAAAAAAACTTTTAATTTTCCTTTACATATACTTTTTTGAGATACAAAGTAAATTGGATAGTTTAAGATAGTAAAAAAAACTATTTTTTGCAGATTCGACAGTGTAGGTACGTAGGGACCGTCGATTTTATAAAGGTAATTAAAACTTATTAATACTAAAACGAGGAGCAATCCCTCTCATCATCGGGTGTAATTAATAGCAAACCTACATAAATACAGAAATTTTGTCAACTTATTCGAATAGAACAGCGGGTGACATGGTGGAGAGGATTTTTAGGATGGAGTAGGGGGGAATTCGCCAGTCGCATAATTAATGCCAACCATTCTTCCGATAATCATAAATTAAAACTACTCCACTCAGTTCCTCATAAAACATTGATAATGAACAGTTCGGAAACCGTCGAGATCCTATTAATCTTAAATTCTGAGAATACACGAGCATTCTCATGAACAACATCACATTCTACCAGATGTCTCCGATCCTTAATGTATTTCCTTTATTGACCAAAAAATCCTAGCAACTGCGCTGACCTACTCGAATAAGTTGATAAAATTTCTGCATTTAGGTTAGTTATTCATTAGATCTCATTAGAGAGGGACTGCTCCTCTCAAAACTACAGTAGTGATAGATTTTACTCAACGTGTGTATAGTACAACGGTAATACAACGTTTAATTTGGTGTAAATAAAAATTATCACGTTGCTGTCGTATCAATCAATAAATTTACCCTGTTTTGGACCATTATCATAGCAATATAACAATATATTTTGGAACATTATCATAGCAATATATGGAGGGTAATCCCTCCAAAAAGAGTTTTCATCCGTACTTTGGAAGGGAATTCACATTTTCTATGATAAATCTATCAGGCGGTGCACAATAACAACAACATGCACAATAATAATTAACATCTGTACCTATAAAACTCAATGTCTGTCTGTCTGTTCTCTATACAAATCCACACCGTTTGTGCGATTCGATTCAAATTTTGCATACTTGTGCTTTAGGACCCGGCGGGTAACACAGGCAAAATTTCCTCCCTATTCTCATACCCCTTCCCCTCCCCTTGACATATTTTCGATGCAAATCTATATCGTTTGACCGATCGCACTCAAAATTTGGAAACTTATTCTTTAGGACTCGGCGAGTAACATAGGCGATAATTCCTCCCTATTCTCATACCCCTTCTCATCCCACTGACATATTTTCGATGCAAATCTGTACCGTTTGACCGATCGGACTCAAATTGTGGAAACTTATTCTTTAGGACTCAGCAGGTAACGCAGGCTATATTTCCTCCCTCCCCTTTTACCTTTTCTCCTCCCCCTGATATTATATATTTTCGATGCAAATCTATAGCGTTCGAATCAAACCTTTGTTTTCCCCAAAAAATGTATTATTAATTTTATCCTTAACCCGTGCAACCGGGTACGAACAGCTAGTCTTGTATGTTCTTTAATCCTTATATCAAAATTACGACTCGTTTTTCCAATATAAAAAGAGGGACAGTCATTACATTTTAGTTTATAAACACCGGAGTGAGTGAATTTGACATTTCTTTATTTGACATATCTTTAACATTTCTCAGAAAGTCACCAATATTATTTTTTTTATAGAAAGCTGGTTTTATGGTGGGAAGGAGATTTTTCCAGCACTCAATTGAAAATTGTTAATATATAAAATTCTACGCCATTGTTTAATATCATCGTTATTTTTACAATTATTGAATAAAAATTTATTGTGGCTATTTTATTAAGTTTTTTTGTTTAGAATTTTATCAAACAAATTAGGAGAGTAACCGTTGTTTGTAGCAATTTGTTTTATTATGGACAGTTCAGTAAGAAAATTAATATCAGACAATGGGACGTTAAACAAGTCGGCGTATCATGGAATGGAAGGCGGAATGTTGGTGTGAGATCGGGTGGTTGGACGTGTTGTGGATTATTGTGTCAGTATATGTAGGTTTGCGATTATATTGAATTCAATTATATTGTTATTAATAGACAAAGTTAAATCTAAGAAGTTTAATGTGGCATTGTTTCCAACCTCAATTGTAAATCGTATTTGGCGATGAAAAGAAAGGTGTCAAGTCGGCGTTCAGATCCTATCCAAATACAGAAAATATCATCTACATATCGCTTCCACAATAGAATATTATTTAAACGGGGGGATTTAGAATTCAAAATCTTTGTTTCTAAATTATCCATAAAAATATCAGCGATTGAGGGAGCTGGTAGACGCTCCCTTGGGATTTGTTTCACTCCTACATAATATGTACAGGTAATACAGCTGGGCCTTTGTTGTTTTGAACAATGTTATTTTATGTTATGTTTATGTTAATTTATATAGCGCCGTTTTTGCGTAAGAGACGCTTCAAGGGCGCTTTACAAGTGCGACATACAGAAAAAATGAGTTTTTAATAATGGTAAGTTTATATTCTTTTTACTATTTGAGTCCTGCTTATACAACTGGAGTATGGATTTTGTGGATGAAATAATCTTTGTAGATGCGGTAAAGCGATGCTCGTTTGTAAAGTATATTAACTGTTCACACATCAAAGTCTTGAAAAAGTTATGCAGTGGGATATTCGAAACGTTTTTCAATGCGATTTAAATAATTATCCTCTGTTTGGACCTGCACTCCGTCCGATTGTTCCAAAATGCAAAAGTGACTGCAAACATAATAAATTATTTTTAATCATTGGATATTCAAAATTAGTTTGATGAACACATAGAACAGTTTTCTTATTCACTTAACAGTAATGTTATTTTTTTCTATCTGTGATTACGATTGAATCTAGATTTCCGCACAATTTGAATGCAATTTGTGTGACTATAATTTTGTTTGCATGGTCGTGTATTTCCACTATCAAATTATTTGGTGCTTCACCGAATAAATTAAAAGGCACAAAATAAGTTTTTTCGGAGTTCAATGATAATAAATTGTTATCGAACTACAATTAATTATATTCACACTTGATGTGCTTATTAAATAATTAATAAATACGTCCATTAAATAGAGTCGACAAGTAAGAGCGGAGGTTTAATTTTTCGTTTGAACATTCCTTTGAACGACTAAACTGGGTCAACTCCTTATGCGGGCATTCTTCGAACTCCTTGATCCGAGTCACTCGACGCAACAGGTTCGTACCTACTGGAAAAAATATCCGGCATTAAAAGTAAACATTGAATCCAAGCGACCCCAAATAATAATTGACATGCTACGATATTTTCGCGATTTCGTCATTTTTATTTTCTTCTGAATCAAATTCGACAGTTTTAATTTTTATGATAAATATTACGTAATCAATTTAAAAATTATAAATTAAAAATAATAAATTAGCTTGTTTACAGCCCGGGCTAATAATATGCTACTCGATAATCGAGAGTGTACTACATGAACATCACTTTTTCAACTATTTTAGCCATTGGAGAGACACGATAACAATTTGTTGGTGAACCTTGTCCAAATATCCAGGCGATCAATCATATAACTTCTAAGTATTTCAGTTTTAATATATTCAAGATATTATATTAAAGAAGTCTCACAGAGACGAAATTATTTATATGGCAAATAGGTATGAAAGCCTGGGTGCTTACAGGGCTTGCAACCTGTAATTGGCTTGGCTCAAGTAATTAGTAGAATCAGTGAACGTTGCATTGTGTAAAGTGACAATATACAATAAATCAAGGTGTGTTTATTACAAAATTTCATGTGGTTTTAATCAAAATATTCATGTTGAGCTTGAAAATACTCATTAAGTAACTGCCATATCAGTTAATACTATTACAATCTTTCTTCTTCTTACTTGCACTGTCCCAAATCATTGGCTAGGTAAGCTGTTGGGATCGGCTCTTCTAGTTCTAATACTGTATCTTCTTTGTTTTTGGGTATCGCTTTCATCCAGGCCATTTCTCTGTAGTATTTTGGAGCATTGAGACATACAGGAGTTCTTTGGTCTTCCTCTGGATGACTGTCGATGAAGATAGACTTTGCCTGCTTCACTGTGTGGTCTGGTGATCTCCGTCTTATGTGTGTGTCCATACCATTTCAACTACCGTTCCTCCAGCTTTATGTTTATGTCCATGACCCAGGCTACCACGAATGCGTGAACTTTTAATCTTATCTTTTAGTGTTACTCCTGCCGACCATCTGAGCATTCGCATTTCTGCTGTTTCGAGTTGCCTACAATAGGTGTTGTACATAGTCCAGCATTCGGAGCCATACATTATCGCGGGTCTAACAAAAGTTTGGTATATCTCTCCTTTATGTTTTATTTCGGGTCACACAAGATTCCTACGGATTACGGATCTAAATTTCATCCATCTCACACCTATTCTATGGTCAACATCAGCTGCACATCCTCCATCTCTGTGAATGAGTGAGCGCAGATATTTAAATACGCCACAGTTGGCTAATGCTTCCCCTTCCAGTTGTATTGAAGGTTACAGTATTTATGGTGGTAGCAGTTAATACTATTACAATATTCATATTTTTATATAAAACCTTTTTTAATTATAAATTTTATTTTCCATTTCAATATTTTTAATATATTCGTTTCTTTTGTCAACACTATCTATCTCCATCCACCATATAAATTGATCTCCGTGAAAGCCTAAAACTATAAAATATAATTGCATATGTACTATTTGTAAAAAATTTTAATATACCTGTTATACATTACGGGATAAGGTTTCTTATGTCGTACCCCATAAGTAAATTATAAGATCTATTAAATACACCATAAACATATGATTTATTTAAAGTTTATGTGAACGTCATTATTTATCGTGACAAAAAGTTAAAGACATGTGCACGAATTTACATAAAATATTTAATAAACCTAAGTTAGTTAAAGTAAAATAAATAAGATCATATTTATTATGAGGTCTATTTATATGCAAATATTTTTATCTTGTCACTGTCGCGTATTCAATTTTTTCATGCATTGGAAACTGTGGAATAGAATTTAATTCCACCTTATTTGGTGTTGCGTGGCTGCCACATTTTCTAGGTTTCCTTTTCAGGTGTTTCGTTACGTACTGTCTGGTTGCTGCAGTAAGATTTTTCTTTTTTTATGGAATATCATGCGAGTATGACTTTGGAATCGGCACATTTTTTTCAAATAAACATAAGAAAATACTGAATAAAGCTTATTACAATAAGTTTCGGGTAAACAACTTCTTAAATATTACAGAATGAATAGTTACGTAAAAAGAAATATGAATTTATCATTAGTATACTTGTGATTATAAATTTCAAACACATATAGAAAATTATAAAATAAAACAATGGTTTCTTACTTGTCGAGACAATTTTTAACAAATTTTGTTGCTTCTTGAACGCTGGTAGACACTCAATGCGTGAAACAATGTGCTTGAGCAGAGGTCTCCAATGTGGTGGTTCACGGATCACTAGTGGTCCACGAGAAAAATTATATATATATATATATATATATATATATATATATATATATATATATAATATATATATATATATTAGGGATGCATCCGATAACGATACCGGAATCGGCGATATTAATTTACCGATACATTTTGAATTTTGCACTATAGATAGTCCATGTGTAAACGCGCCATCTTCGCGCTTCGTTCATATTTAAACGCGGCACAATTTATCTACGCTCGGGGAATCCCCGCGTTTCATAATTACATTCCAAACACGGAATACGTGACGCATCAACATTCTTACTATTTTCAAACTAAGCCAAAAGCCTGTGCTATGAAAATAGAACTATATTGCTGGTGTCCTCCGACCACCAGATCACTAGGCGAGCGTGATTACCACTACACCAACAAGCTACTCATATAATAATCTGAACGTAATGTTCTGTTAAATTACAATTTTTAAAATTAAATTATAAAGAAAACATTGTAAATAAATGTTATACAAGTTATTTCGTCTGTTTTCCGCGGTCCATCAAAAATCCTATTGATGGTCCGCGGGATTTAAAATTATAAATTTAGTGGTCCGTGAGGTCCTAAAGTTCGGCGACCGCTTCACCAGAGGTGCCGCTGCCATACTTTTAAATTCAGAATTCAAAAGGTACGATTTAGGCAGTGATACGACATGAGCAACCTTACCCTTTTTTAAAAACGTTTTATGTAACAATATATAATGTCGGTATACATTATACGAGTATTATTACTCACTCAAGAAAAAATTACTAAGGAAGATTATTGAAATACAGATACTGTTAATAATAAATTGAAGTTAATTAATTTGAAATAGTCTATTTTCTATTTTCTATAAATAGTCTATTTTCTAGAATCTTCCACAGTTTTCTGAACAGTCACAGAACCAAATCCAATCTTCTGATCCCTGACAATAAGCAACACATTTAATAAATGCTTTTCCATTGGAAATTAAGTTTTTAAAAACGCGTGTTCTTTCTCTCATGTATTTAATTTATTTTAGATAACTTTTCTGGACATATACCTTTTTTAAGAAATATTTGTTTTGTCTTCAATAAAACAAGTTTAGTAAATCAATATTATTTTTTTAATGTTCTCAAAATAACTCATCAATCTATCTTCTTCGAAAAACTTGAAAAGCCAGCATTGATTGAGTGCTCTTAACTTTCAGATAATTTCCTCTTAAAAGGTTCCAAAAATGTAGAAGGCTAATAATAATATTAATTGATATTTTAAAATAGCTAGCCAAATCCAGTTTTCCGGAGCGTTTTCCTAAAAAATTTCTGTGGCTTTTTATTTCTTTTTAATCTGTTTTCCAACTTTTCTCATTTATTTTATTTAGAAGTTAATTTCTATTCATAAAATACTTAAGTAAAAATATACTAAAATCAAACGAATGATATAATTGTGTTTTAAATTTATTACATTATTTTAGAAGAAACACGTAAACTTGTATTTTTACTCCCTTTATATTACTTAACTCGTGGCGTCTGCTTGCTTGCTTGCTTGCCGGCTTGCCGTCGAAAAAACTTTGGATCGATTTTTGACCCTTTTCCCGTGATCCAATCGAACTGAAACTTTGCAAGCAGACTCGTGGCGACGATCAAGAAGATCTATCAAATTTTCGTTAAAAAAAATTAATAATTATAGTATAATTTCGGATTTTTAGAAATTTTATTGGTTTTTTCAAATTGGAATCATTAGAAAAGTTTGATTACTAGCAACGGCGGCCCGATAACGTTGCGGAATATTTTCTAAATTTGAATTACTCCGTCGGTATACATAAAAGTTAATCTTCAAAGCATGAAGTGTCTTATCAAAGCTCAAAACATCTGACATTTTAGAAATATATTAAATTACTGAAAGTTTAGTGTTATGTTATATGTTTTAATTCGTCTTTAATTGTTGTTATATTGTACAAAGAAAGGGAGTATAATAAAAAGTTGGTTTTTATGGGTTACTTTTTTTTAATAAATATATTTATATTACATGTTTATGTTCGTCTGTCCGTACCTACGTGGCGCAAAAAAATTTGTATTAACAGCTGTCCAAGTTGCTGGCGTAACATGGCAACATAAAACAAAAAAAATCTGCTGACAATTTTATCACGTGAAAGAATACGGTAGTGCGTCAACAGAAGTAAATATTTATATTTTTATTGATTTCTTTAATATAAATTAATGGTAATAAAAATTACCCAAATAATTCATCATTAAAAAATCATTAATATCCTTCATAGTATATGGTGAGTGGTGAGTGTTGATCAGCGTTCAAGCAAAAAAGCTGTGCATTAGTAATGATTCTGGGAAACAAATGTTAATTAAATAATCATTATCTTAAGAAAAAGTTGATTTAAAATTCTAGCCGTAATTCGTCCTATGGCTAGAAGTTTTATTTCCGACTTTTCTGTATCTAACTTCATGTCAATTCTTAATTTATCTCACTTGTTTGCGCCCAACAATTTTTTTCCGTAGATCTAGTCAAGTCGAGAGAAAACTCGTCCTGAACCGTGTATTTTTGCTTAGCTCTATTTCTTAGAGTTTTTTGTAATAGACAAGTAAAATTTTTTTTATAATTGTCGTCTATATTATAATTGTCCTGAAGTAGGTTGAGTCCAACCGAAACTAGTTGACTAGTAGTTAGAAAATATAAAGCGATGAAGTGGTTTAAAACATAGTATTTAATTTATTCTTAAATGTCTGAAGTAAATTTTTCATGAAATAGCGTGTTTCTTCGAAAGGTCCTACGCCAAGTGAGAACTGCGCGCACGTCACTTAGAAATTATATTTTTTATAAATTCCAACCAAAACTTTTTGTGTGAATTCTATTTCTCATTTTTATGGTGAATGTAAATACCATCTGTCAAATCATATTGATTATTTACGACGATATTGCCATCGATAATATCATAAAATGTTAGTTTAATTTTGTGAAAAGAAACGTATATCTGAAATAAGTATTATATATAAATCGTCTTCGAAATATATTGAAAATTTTTGCCGTATTGCATATATTTAAAATATTTATTTATTTACAAAATCTTGTTTACAATACTTCTTTTATAGTGCAGTTATTTTTGTGGATTGAAGCTACTCAAATAGTTCATTATATACAGTTAAAAAAATCAGACTTTTAGTTTTTTTTATTTTTACATTAACATTCAGTGTCATGTTTTCTATAAATAAATATTATCTATTAAACAATGACAGTGACTTACAAAAAAAAGACGATGATTTTGGATGTAGAGATAAAAAAAATACAAGAAAATTATATTACTACGACTTGCACAACTATACAAATATTACTACGACTTGCAATGGCATACGATTTCCCACATTACTCGGTAGAAAAATCCTGTGATTAGTCTTCTTGAATTAATACTGTTTTCTTTCTTTTTTTCTAAGCTGACGTTGCCACCGTTTTAATCCCATAACGACCGAAATAATTTGATGGTACACAAAGAAGTTGAAAATTCTCAAGACGATATAAAATTATTTTGTTTACAGCTGTACTACGTCATTGCGTACATAAAAAATTAAATCAATTGTCAAAATCAAGATATAAATTAAATATTGCACAATAAATAAAATTGTCCTTTGTTTGGCTTGGTAGCTGGTAGACTAACATGGAAGCATTCTCATATGTATTCTATATATATAAAATATACTCGTATATGGATGTTTTTAAAAGAATATTAATATTTTCAATCGATAGAAAATTCTCTTTCTATTTTTCAATGTTACGGTTGCCACCACATTAAGGTAAATCAGTCATTTTAAAACTGGATTTAAATTTCCCCAAAAGCTGCATTTCGAAAACCATGATAAAAAATACCTCCGATTAATTTTACCAATACATCTTTGCAAACTAAAGCTATTGGATCATATTATTTTATTTTATTTTATTTTTTAATAAAAATACCTTCAACCGGTCATTTATGACCCTAATACACAGTATAGTAAAGTATACAGTATATTGTCTCGGCAGTGTCCTTGAAATAAATACCTAAGGCCACTCGGTACTTAAACTTGGTTAAACACGCACCTGGGCTGCTCATTGACTGACTCTTTAGGGTTTGGGGTGCCATAAATTGACGTAAATGTATGCGCGGGAGCGTCTCACACTGCTTGCGTCCGTACGTTACTGCAGCCCTGCGGCGACCGCGCAGGCGAAGTATACCGAGATTTCGAAGGGCGTCATTTCGGCTATTTGTATGAAGATGTAATATTGTATGTTTACTATACTGTGCCTAATAGATGGTTCTAGAGTGAATTATGAAAACAGGGTCCTGTTTCAATGGGCCCTGGTGGCTGGCTTTCCATTCCCCGACTATCCCTCAAAGTAGCAGATCCCGATCACACGACTGCTCTCGAACTTGACTTATGTACATTAATTTAATCTGTTTTTGGTCAAACTTTGAATTGATTTGACAGTAAAGCAATTATTTGGAAGAAAAATTTAAAACAATCCTATTCATAAATATGTTCTTAGGTTTTCACAGCCGTTCAAGAAAAATTCGAAGAAACAGCCCTGGACACAACATCCTTCATCCCAAAGGAGATAGGTCGAAGACGTGTTTCCAATCTGGCCACATGGGGAAGAAAAACTGCATGACTTTCTGGAGCACCTCAATTCGCTACATACGAACTTGAAGTTCACCATGGAGATAGACAAGGACATCGTGCTTACTTTTCTATATATCAAAGTGGATAAGACCCGATGGATCTGTTACCTAGAAACTGGCGGGATTTATAAACTCGAATACCTACGATAAACTCTGTGAGCGAATGGAACAACCAAATAATTTTAAAAAAAGTAACCCATTTTTATGGGTTTTATTATACTCCCTTTCTTTGTAAAATATAACAACAATTAAAGACGAATAAAAACATATAACATAACACTAAACTTACAGTAATTTAATATATTTCTAAAATGTCAGATGTTTTGAGCTTTGATAATTTTAACCAATTTTGAGTTTTGAGCACTTCATGCTTTGAAGATTAAATTCTAAATTTTATTAAATTAAATTCTAAATTCTGTCAGTCAATTTAGATTTTCGACATTCGTAGTTAAGTACCTTTAATGCATACCGACGGAGTAATTCAAATTTAGAAAATATTCCGCAACGTTATCGGGCCGCCGTTGCTAGTAATCAAATTTTTCTAATGATTCCAATTTGAAAAAAACCAATAAAATTTCTAAAAATCCGAAATAATTAAAAAATTTTAACGAAAATTTGATAGATCTTCTTGATCGTCGTTACGAGTATACTTGCCAAGTTTCAGCTCGATTGGATCACGGGAAAAGGGTCAAAAATCGATCCAAAGTTTTTGTTGACGGCAAGCAAGCAGACGCCACGAGTTAATATAAAGGGCGTAAAAATGCAGGCTTTTCAGGAGAGCTAAACAAAATTTGAGAATTTCGTTTATTTACAAAATTTCTCTCAGTCTTTGATATTTATATCTATGTAATTTTGGCATCGGTAGTTTTGTTTTTTGCACAAGAACGTCGAACCAAGTTGATTAATATCGTTGTTTCTTGCAAAATTTATCAAATAATTAATCATGTCATTTGTCGATTTTCAAAAAATTAAAAATAGTCGCATTTTATTTTATTTTCTGACTCATCAAAAATGTATTAACTAAGTTCGGTTGTGTTTTTCGCCCACGGAACTATACATGGTGCAGACAGAGCGCACACTTTTCAAAGGGGTTGACGAGCACAAAGCGGTATGCAAACATTGCAAACTCGGCCATCCAGGAAAATCAGCATTAGCTGAGCACTTTCTGGATACTGGCCTTCATTTTGCATTCAAGCCGAAGATCCTACAAAATCCCAAGAGTCACATTGCAAGTTTTCTCAAAGAGACGCTCGAGATCTTTAAGCATCTGGTGAGAACATCAACAGGGATGATGGTCTCAAATAAAAAATCTTGTGGTATTCGGCGCTTCAAAACCAATCTCGCCGTAGATTCTGCAAAGATACGAGTAGTAACCTACACCAGATATAAAATACACATAATACAAGATAACTCGTCGTACACACAAGACGATGCATGTCGTGTTATCGTATTGCGTTACCACCTAATAAATAAATACAGACACACCCTGCTTTTGACACGATATTGCAAACGAATTCTTAACCACACCATCAACACTCAACTACAAATCAGACGGATAATGAACCCTATAATGAGATCCTATACATTTGTCAGAAAGGTCATTGAAAAACGGTAAAATACTCCAGAAAACTCAAACCGAAAAATCCTGTTCATTGCTGTGGGGGTACCGTGTCCACGGAGCCCCACGTTTTTAAATGTAGGTACTTAATTCAGGATGGAAAACAGCTGATAGGAAAATACAAACGAGATTAAAGTGGTATGTTATCGCTCAACCTTGGTAGACAACGCGGTCGTCAGCTGTGCAGCTCGATGCACCGGAATCCATACGGCGTTGACGACGGGTGATCTTCGATCGTGGTTGTGGAACGGGGCGAAGTGCTGTCATTGGAGTGGAGAGACCGGTGTCGCGGAGCTGGAGACGCTGGGGGGGACGGATGTAGTCGGCGTGTCGCGGTGAGTTTGAGGATGATGATGGAGATGGTGATGGTAGGTACTGCAAGCTGTTGATACTGGACCGCCTGGCTATGTTGCGAGTAATATTAATCGAGGCAGATGTTTATTTGTGTATTCTTAAAATTCAGAAGTCATTCATCAGTTTAATTGGTAAATTTCTCACTACTCTTCTTGATCTCATGAAAAATTATTTTCTTTGATTTCACAGAAAGCCGTTTCTGAAAAAAATTTCCCGTAAAATTATAATTTTACGAAATATTTCTTCGATGATGACCAGAAAACCTATAAAAAAAACCTACTTCTATTAAATATTTTGTGTATAAAATGTTTTACTATACAATATCATACAATATAGGGATTTTATATGTGCCTTTATATTGATATGAGACAAAATATTTATAACGATACTTAAAAAAATGCTTTTTTTGTAAAACAACGCCATCTGTTGGACGTAAAAGCAACACACGCTATCTATACTTATAAAAGCTATCAATGTCTGTCTGTCTGTTCTTTATACAAATCTACACCGTTTGTCCCATCTGACCCAAATTTTGCATACTTATTCTTTAGGACCTGGCGGGTAATATAGGCGACACTTCTTCCCTCCCCCTTTACCCCTTCCCACTGATATATTTTCAATGCAAATTTGTACCGTTTGACCTATCTGACTCAAATTCTGCACACATATTATTTAGGACTCGTCGGATAACATGCGTAACCTTTTCCGCCTCCCACTTAACCCCTATATCCCCTCACCATTTAAGTAAAATATTTTCCATGCAAATCTATACCGTTCGACCGGTGTGACTCAAATTTTGCATTTTTATTCTTTAGGACCTACGGGTAACAAAATCGAAATTTCCTTTCTCCCTTTACCTCACCCCCTCCCCATGATATATTTTCCATGCAAATCTGTATCATAAGGCGAATCTGACTCAAATTTTGCATACTTATTCTTTAGGGCCCGGCGGTAAATATAGGCAACATATCCCTCTCCCCCTTTACGCCACCCCCTCCCCTGATATATTTTTGGTACAAATCTGCACCGTTTGTCTGATCTGACCAAAATTTTGCAAACTTATTCTTTAGGGTCCAGTGGGTGGTAACATAGGCCACATTTCCTTCCTGGACATCCCATCGACCCCAGCATTGATTAAATGGAAATATTGTTTTTATTAGAAGCTTTGCAAAACAGTAGAACCTTTGTTTTCCCTCCACAAACTTATTTATAACTTAATCCTTAACCCATCCAACGCTGGGTAGTAACAGCTAGTTACTAATAAAAAACGAGCGAACCTTTCAGTAATCGCATATGATGTGTGACATTTGACATCTCAGAATTAAAAATATCAATTGAGTACCAACAGAAATTAATATCAAAATTTAAAAAAGCTTATACCTATATATTTATTAATTAGTTAATACAAGTAATGAAAATGTATGTGCATTTATTTATTATTAAATTTTACCGCACTAGGTAGGTACTGTATATTTACATACGCATTTTGTTTAGAAATGTGTTTGGTCAATTATATGTTTTTATTTATTTTCGTAGATGGCGGTAGTGTGCCGCCATACATATTGTATGAAAACTTTGAATAAATATTTAAAAATTCACATAAATTAGATAAAATTTGAGAATGTCAATCATTAAGGGTAGTTATTGTTTACATTAATGTAAAAATAAAGTATTCATTAAATAGTTTATATCAAAGTGACAACAACCACACGCTTGACACCAGCCTTGCAACATATGTACAAAATCAGAAGCATTGGCTGGTAGTGTGCGCCTTCGCTGTGATGGCACTTACTGGACATTGATTTGTTTATAAACGATGATTTTATTTCCACCACGCGTTTCCGTCCTTTTTCACGAAATCACTACCACAGAGTGCAGGAAAGCGAGAGGAAAGATGTTACACATCAATTATAACATAAGTAATAATTAAAAACTCCCTCCCGTTTATTGTATCTCGTGGAACTTGAGTACATTTTTTCATTCTGGCAATAAAGTACGACATAAATTATTTAATGTTTCATATTATTTATCTATGTTTAATGTATATCTTGTCTATGATATACTTTATCCTTTATCTATGGATAGTATTCAACGAACGCCATCAGATGTCGCTAGTCGCCCCGCAGGAGGACTCCGGGTCGAGTATTCGATCGCCCAAAATTTTGACTGAAACCGCATCAGCAAACATGAAGATGGCAGATGGTACGCCAATTTTAAGAAGGAATAGGCCTGGGACCAAAGCAGCTGTGAGCTCACATTCTTTATTTAAAATAAAACATTGAAAATTGCCATTGTTAATATTTTATGTGACACTTGGGTGCTCCCAAAGTAGACATTTTGAGTTGTCAAAAATAAAAGTTTCCTTCAATATTCGGACCCATACATTATTTTTCAGGACTTTTGCCGCTGGCCAGATGAGCCTTTCGAAGAAATGGATAGTACTCTTGCAGTCCAGCAATACATACAACAAACAATTCGCCGTAACCCTTCTAACTACGACTTCATACTTAACATGCCAGAGGGCCAAGATGAAGGTGTATGGAAATATGAACATTTGAGGTTTGTGCGATGATCTATTTCTTTAACTGGAATTTAATGTGCCTTTTTGAATAAAGTTGTTCATTTGATATTACTCACCTAAGATTTCTGACAATGATTGTACACCACACCTTTGTATTGATATTCAAATATTTATTGGCCAACACTACTAAAGGCTAAGCTTTCATACGGCAATAGTATTAATTTCTTTTGTTTCTAAAAATGCCTTGTCTTACACAAAACAAGTGATTACCATTTACCAATTTCTAAACAAGCAATTTTATCTAGAGAAATTCAAACATGTTGATACAACTGAATTTAACTAAACTCCTTCAATGTACATATTAATGTACTTTCTTTTGATGTACACATCGATATACCTGTACAGCAAGGATAAGTTTTATTTATTTTTAACCATTCATTATATTTATTGTTATCGCAAGTAATAAAATATATTTTGTAGCTGTTTGATTATTTTGCGATTTTAATCGATTTCAGACAATTTTGCATGGAGCTAAATGGCTTGGCTGTGCGTCTTCAGGAAGAATGTTTTCCGAGTACCTGCATACAGATGACAGCGACTGAACAGTGGATTTTCTTGTGCGCAGCTCACAAGACGCCCAAGGAATGTCCAGCCATTGATTACACCCGACACACCTTGGATGGGGCTGCCTGTCTTCTCAACAGCAATAAGTACTTTCCCAGCAGGTATAACCTGAAGCTTGTATCAGTTATGCCATTCGGATACAGGTGTTAATTATTTAGTTTGACAGGTGTCGAAAATTTTCAGCAGTGCAATTTTTTCATCCGTGCTGAGAAAAACAATTCGCATTAGTGTCACTCGTTATCAAAAAATCATATGAAACAGTTACAGCGTATACTTCACTGTATTTCTTAGCTCTCAAAATTTTCCACATCTAACTTACTCCGAATTAACAACCTGAAGTCAGTAACATACATATCCGAATAGGCATATTGCATACCCTACTTATTGACTATGATCTAAGAAAATTGATTTTGAGATGATTGAAAAAAAATTTTAATGTTGGGCAGAAGAAATATTTTTCCTACATTATTCATTAAACAAATCAAGTTATTTACAAAGACAGGATTGGACAATCATTTGATCCTGCCAAACATCTTATTTCTGGTAAACTTTGTTTTTCTACCAGGTCTTTCGCAAACATGCTTCATTTGCTATGTCTGGCTGCCTATAATTCTCAAGATGTAATTTTCTCAGTTGTCGTAGTCTGTAATTAGTGATGTGATATACGAAGTAAGAAAAATTATTCATCAAAAAATCCTTACTAAGATACAAAAAAACATTTTACACGTCTCAGACACATGTATCTTACCACCTCTGCATAGAATGTGTTTCTTCCTACGTATCTTTTCATCGTTGGTGTCCACAAAGATATGAAATACCCGGCGTAACAACATTCTTATTTATTATATGTTTAAAACTTGTAAAATGTTACGAAATTTTCCATCGTGCCATTTCTAATTTTCTGTTTTTAGCGTGGTTTCTTAACACATCTTACACGGGACCTGTGATGAAACATATTCTATGTTAAAAACTGCATCAATTATTTTTAACAGACTTTATTATGTAGCAGTTTTAACCATATTTCTTTATTTTGTTAATTATTTTTGTGTGTTTTAAATTAATACATACCGAGCTTAATGTTCCCTACCTGCACCATACCTACCATACAGGAAGGCTTTATTCAATGTGATGTAATCTTTATCTTTAATACTTTATCGTGGCATTTTGGGTGACACTTATGTGTGACCTTTCTTCAGCCTAGACGATCACAGGAATTTTTTGAATTTAGATGCCTTACAAGCATTCACTCTTCATAGATAAATTTTTGGCCTGATGATAACCAGATCGGTAGTGTAAATTAGGGATGGGTCGTCGACGTACTTATCGTCGACAAAACGAGACCGTCCATCGACGAGTCGATCAACTAGTTGACGCGTCAACTTCGTTATGCGGACGTTTTACGGGACGATGTGTCTACGGCTCGACTCTACTCGACCGTTGGCCATTTTTATTAAGTTACTTTTTAAAATTTAAAGAAGTTCAAAGAAATATAGATCGAATAAAATATTGATCTTAGAAAAATATCTAGCCGGCCTTTTCGACTGTTAATTAATAATAGTTTAATCATATAAAATAAAAATATCAACGTTTGTTACCCATAGATAACCTAGAAATTTCGCAGCCCTTTCAAAAATAACTGTGTAGATAAAAGCTGATATTTTTCCAAACGAGTGTACCTAGTTGTTTCATTAAATTCCTAATTCTATGAGATAAATTTTAATTATCCAAAGGCAAACTTTTTCCAATGATGTATCTATACAAAAGAAAATAAAGTGTAAAATAATTAAACAGAATTGTTTTATTTTATACTGCATAAAATTGGGAATTCACTGAAACGTCGCACAATGCAAGCAAAAAATAATATAGCAAAATTATTTTGTGGTGACATAATTATAATTTATATAAATTATAATTATGTCACCACGAAATAATTTTGCTTTAAAAAATAATAGCTTATGATTAAGCCTATCTCACCATGGTCTCACCCTACACACCCATTCAAATTTCAAGTCTGTCATAGTATCATGTACACAGATCTGCACTCTATGGTGATGTACTTTAGAGTTGAAATGCAGTTACCCATCGACCCGTTTACAAGTCGACAGCGAGAGATGAGAGAGAAATCATCGGAGACTTTTTGTCTTGCTCTCGCTCGTTGCTTTGGACTACGTTGAATTACGAACGAAGGATTCTTCGTTTAGTCGTTTACGAATTCAACTAGTCCATGCGATAAACGTAAACCGTCAACGCGTCGATGAAACGTCAACGGTTGATTTCAACTAGTCCGTCCATCCAACGCCCATCCCTAGTGTAAATGTATAATTTGTATAGAAATTTGCAAGTTCCAAATTATTGCAATATTTAGCGATTTGTAAGTTTCCCAAATCAATGTTGCATTTTCTCAGAATACTTGAGAAATCTGCCAATTATGAGAAAGATGTGAATAATCATTACACATATTTCTGTATTAGAGAAGATTTCTATATTATAAGTAATGTTTTGTTTTATATTTAGGCTGTAAAATATTTTAGAGCAGTGTTGGTGTTAATCTTTTCACTGCTCAGAGTGCACTACAGTAACACCTCATTATTGCGAAATCTAAGGGACCGAAAAATAAAATTTCATTATAACGAATTCCCACATAAAAAGAAATTTTTTCCTAAAGTGCCACCAGAATAAATTGGTGTACTAGAGAAGATTAGAGTCCTGTCAAATGGTAATATTGGTCCATTATTTGCTTTTTAAGCTTCGCAAAACATTAATACTTATTTGGCAATTGTTCTTGCACCACCCTGGACTGTTTTGGATGTTTTGGACATAATAATTCAGTGTGTATTGAAAATCTAGATGTCACGGCTCACGCGCAAATATGAGATTACACTGAATGACAGGGCGAGGGCTTACCGCCGACATATAAGACATGTCTGACACATATTCGTAAACAGTTCACATTACGATAGTTTCTAGGAAGAGAAAAAGATCAAGTAATCAAAAAGTTCAAGCCTGGTTTATTTTTCCCTAGTACATTAATACACAAACAGAGGTAATTGGGAAAATTCTGAACTTCGTTCTTCACCAAAATAAAAAATATTTATGACTTCAGCAACTATCGAAGAAATCAAAATAGATCAACAATTATGAGGGTAAATGGGACATTCAGTGTTTATGTTACCCAGGAATCAATTTAAACACATTCTATTATAATAGCCCACAGAATCCTCGTGCACTTATTAAATGATATTCCCATCCCGTTGATTAACCCCCCCTGGGCCGCGTCGCATATATGCGACAGGCACAAAATAAATTATTTATCGACGGCCGCGTATCGAATTTGAAAAACGTAATTTTTTCCCAATAGAGAAATCCTGTTGTGACCTGTCATTCCATTTTCAACTCAAAAACATCATGGATTATATTTTAAATCAACAATTAAAACAGAAGTTTTTCTGCCGTCAAAATCGTATAGAATTGTTATAGATGGCGCTCCGATCGCGTGTTGTGCAATCGAAATTCAAATATTCCATCGTCAAGGTCACGCGCAATGTGCGCGGGAAATACGATTTATTTTTTTCGATTTTTGATTTATTTGTACACGTATATACAAATATATACGATATGTTTTGCGATATTTGTCAGTTTTTGTTGGTTTATGATTCAATTGAATACTAATAGTGATTTATTAACAAAAATACACGCAATTTTGTTGCGTTTATTTGAAATATGTGTGTGTGTGAAAGTGTATCATATTTATGTGTTATGAGTGCGATGTCCCGTCGTGTGCCGTGCAACAAAATATACCACACAGAAGAAGATTATTATTATTAATAGTAGTGTTGTCTCTAATAAACAAATAAAAAATTATTATTATTTTTCAGAAAATGTTGCGCTGGCAACATTATGGAAATTCAAAAAAAGATTATTTTTTTTACTTAAATGATAAAAAAATCATTGCATTTCGACACTTACCATAAAATAATATGAATGTGTGTGTTTTTTTTTAATATACGCATGTTTTCGTGGTTTTTTCGTAAAAAGAAAAATCACAAAAAATTCAGAAAATTTACGGCCCTCATCAAGTTAAACACTGTCTGTTTCCCCAACTAACCTGTTGCTTTGTTTTTCCTTCGGGTTTAGCCACAACACTCACTTAAATGATTCTCAAGTATTTTTATACTATAAATGAAACATACCTGCCATGTGAATAATTGTACTTCATTATTCGCAAATTTGTAAGTACCACTATTGAGGCCCAATATAAATAACACATTATGAAAATCTCCTTTTGTTACTAAGATTTATGGCATGTGCCATGATACGAAAATGTCATGATGGAACCATTTGACTCCTGATCGATTTCGTATTCTATAGTCATATATCTATAATTTTGCACTTTCTGTGCTTTATATACAATGGAGTGGATTGCGTAGTTAATACAGTAGAACCTCATTAATGCAAGATTCAAGGGTCCCAAAAAAACATTTAGAATTATGCAATAAATTGCTAATTCGAAATTCAAGGTACCAATAAAAAAAAGGAAATCGTGACGCGATTGTAAACTTTGTAAAAAAAAACTTCATAAAACATTACATTAAAACCATATGTATTTCGTGCATATTTCAAGAGGTTATTCCGAAAATGAAATATTTATTAGGCCAATACAAATATTGCACCATTTATATTAATATAGTATCCGATATTGACATATTTGCTGTTATCACTTGCAAAAAAATTAAATTACTTTTTTTTAATTTGTCATCTTAGAATGACCGTAATTGAAATTGTTTAGTTATCTTTGAATTTACGGAAGGCTTCTTCAATCTTCACTCGATTTTAACTTTCGATTCCACTTCTTTTCGACTAATACTAACACTAGTACGGTTATTAGAAATACAATCATCCATAAATATGTGAAATAATTGAATATTTTGAATGAAAAGAATATTTTGACTACATAAACACAGTTATTAGAAAAATGAATCGAACTAAAGGAGAAATTTAAAAAGGGAAAACAGTTTTAGACGCGCTCAAATAAGAGTAATTAGTCAAACTAAAATAATCTGCGCATTGATATGCCCTGATGGGCAGCCTATTGAAGAAAGTATACACAAGAATCCTCAATTTTAGGGATGCGAACATTTTTTTTTTAAATTAACTGTGCGACTTACAATATATTGATTTATGGCAGGAGGGGTCTAAAAAACTTACAAACTTACTGGGGTTTTCAAGTTATCAGAGTAAATCAACTATGAAATTAACATTTTGGGTCTTATGTGTTTGTTTAACTTGTTGTTTGCCAGCAAAATTCCAAATCAAATTCCACTAAAGGCCCAAAATTTTCTGAATTTTTTGTGATTTTTCTTTTTAAGGAAAAACCATGAAACCATGCATATATTAAAAAAACACACACATATTCATATTATTTTATCGTAAGTGTCGAAATGCAATGATTTTTTTATCGTTTAAGTAAAAAAAAAAATTTTTTTTTCAATTCCGATAATGTTGCCAGTGCAACATTTATTTTTATTTGTTTATAGAGACAACATTACTATTTTTATTTGATGCCTACCTAATAATCTTCTTCTGTGTGGTATATTTTGTTAAAAATGTCCTTAAATTTTCACGGCTGTTCAGAATCTTCTGTGTATAGTTATCTGGGATATTCTGCCTTGTGTATACACGGCAGAATATCCCAGATAACTATATTTTGTTGCACGGCACACATAAATATGATACACTTTCACACACACACATATTTCAAATAAACGTAACATAATTGCGTGTATTTTGTTAATAAATCACTGTTAGTATTCAATTGAATCATAAACCAACAAAAACTGACAAATATCGCAAAACGTATTGTATATATTTGTGTATTACGTGTACAAATAAATCTGAAATCAAAAAAAAAAAAAAAGCGTATTTCCCGCGCACTTTGTGCGTGACCTTGAATGATGGAATATTTGAATTTCGATTGTACAACACGCGGGGCACCATCTACAACATTCCTGTACAATTTTGATGGCAGAAAAACTTCTGTTTTGATTGTTGATTTAATCTATAATCGGCGATGTTTTTGAGTTGTAAATGGAACCACAGGTCACCACGGGATTTCTCTACTAGGAAAAAATCACGTTTTTTAAATTCAATACGCGGCCGTCGAGAAATAATTAATTACGTTCCGGCTGCACGGGTGCGTCATGGCCTGTGGGGACAGTCGCGCTTCGACCCACGGGTGGCCCCACACTCCTTAATAAGTTTTTATTACTCCTTGAGTGAGTGCTTCATTTCAATTTAAAAAATTTAATCTTTTATACCATAAATATAGATTGCTTCTTCAACAAGATTTATGACTTTTCTAATTCCCAGTGTAAACAGGAAGTGCTTAAACAAAGCAGATGTACTTAAATGGTCAATTTTACATGCACATATTTTGCGGGCACACTGCACAAACCGCACTATGAAACCGCAATGATATCTTATTTTCTGAATATCCGTTCAGAAAGTTAGATTCATACAATTTAACCCCCCCTGGGCCGCGGACGCACATATCCGACAGGCACAAAATAATTTATTTATCGACGGCCGCGTATCGAATTTGAAAAATGTAATTTTTTCCCAATAGAGAAATCCTGTTGTGACCTGTCGTTCCATTTTCAACTCAAAAACATCACCGATTATATTTTAAATCAACAATGAAAACGGAAGTTTTTCTGCCGTCAAAATCGTATAGAGAAGTTGTAGATGTCGCCCCGATCGCGTGTTGTGCAATCGAAATTCAAATATTCCATCGTCAAGGTCACGCGCAATGTGCGCGGGAAATACGATTTATTTTTTTCGATTTTCGATTTATTTGTACACGTATATACAAATATATACGATATGTTTTGCGATATTTGTCAGTTTTTGTTGGTTTATGATTCAATTGAATACTAATAGTGATTTATTAACAAAAATACACGCAATTTTGTTGCGTTTATTTGAAATATGTGTGTGTGTGAAAGTGTATCATATTTATGTGTTATGAGTGCGATGTCCCGTCGTGTGCCGTGCCGTGCAACAAAATATATCACACAGAAGAAGATTATTATTATTAATAGTAGTGTTGTCTCTAAAAACAAATAAAAAAATATTATTATTTTTCAGAAAATGTTGCGCTGGCAACATTATGGAAATTCAAAAAAAGATTATTTTTTTTACTTAAATGATAAAAAAATCATTGCGTTTGGACACTTACGATAAAATAATATGAATGTGTGTGTTTTTTTTTTTAATATACGCATGTTTTCATGGTTTTTTCGTAAAAAGAAAAATCACAAAAAATTCCGAAAATTTACGGCCCACAACAAGTTAATTGTCTTGAATTTTTTTCACATTTTCAAATTTTGAGCTTGAACACCAATTGCATCACATGTTAGAAATCTCTTATTTTACTAATATGGTACTCAGTGCCGATTATTTGATCATTAGTTATGGTAATAGTTATGATAATAAAAGCATGGATATCGATGACTACGAGATGTTTTTTTGGTGGAAAACGTACAAATCTATGCTTTTTCATACAAATCTATCTTATTTTCATAACTATTACTCTCACTACTAATCAAACAACCGACACTTTGTGTTCCTTAATCCTAGATTAATTATTTGTCCAAATGCTATTACAAATGTTTTATTTGGAAGCTTTGAGAATGACTGTTTATAATTTTTTTATACTTTATTTTCCCAAATGCTATTACATACATTTTATTTTAAGGCTTATAGAACCACTGTTTTATGATTATGTAGCTTTCTTTACTATCCCAATATAAAATTTGTTTTTTCTTGACAGATTAAGGTGCGAAGACCGACAACAATATTATCAATAAAACAAAATCTGTTATATTTTGGTATATATATTATTGGTGTAGCGCAAGAAGTGATTTTTTTGTTAAAACCGAGTTAGTCATTATGGGATATTTATTATGTAAACTACGAGAACAAGTAGTCATCAATACGTTTCTTGTCATGGAACGGCTGTTTTGCAGATGAAAAAAGTCGTTAATTAAAAAAAAAAATTATTTAGTTAATAAATAAACCATCAAGTGACATTTTATTTTCTTTTCGGTATACTAGCGTACCTACATATTCAACACTTTCTCACCAAAAGTCATTAACTGGTTTTAGTGATTTCTGGCACAAATTCCATATAACAAGCGCTTTTACATAATTGTTGCAGATTTAAGGCGTAGAAACTTTGGAAGTGATTTACCGAAAAACATGAATTTGTTACTTAATGACTTCTTATTTTCTTTCCACTGGCTTATTTTTAAATGAAAATGTTTTGTATCTAAATGACATAGTTTGGGATATTTCTTTAGACTACATATTCCTTCAATTATCATGCTTTCCTATATAATATAATTTCGGATATGAATCAATCAATGGATAAAATATTTTCCACCATCTCAGGGAACTATACATCCACATTTTACTGTTGTTTGTTTGATGATACACAACTTCCTAAAACAATTATTTTTGCGCATTCATCTCATGGCAAACGAAGACAAGGTGGACCAAAGAAAATATTTAACATTCTAGGAGTGAATCTGAAACAGTTGCATAGTTCCTTATACCTGGAAACTGGTCCCCAAGGACTAGTTCCCTATATAACTATTTTCGATTCTAAAATCAGCCGTATATAGATTATTAAATTGCTGAAAGATTTCAATAATAATATATGGGTGTCTCATAGCTAGTAGCAAAGTGAGTCTTAAGTCATTCAATTTCGAATAGAAAATATTCTCTATACTTCGGGCGAAATGTTGTTTATCACTATAGCTGTCGAAATTTCATCCAAAGTGTAAACAATATTTTCTATTAAAAATTGAATGAAGACTCCTCAGAAGTCTTTGCTACTAGCTACTTGACATCCTGTACACATTTATATACTATATTTTTCATTGAATAAACAATACTTTTATTTTGAATACTTTACCTTTTTATGAAATTACTGTATATTTTATAGCTTTATCCATATTCAATGTACTGGGGGCGTGCAGTGGGAACAATAAGCATGACTATTTCCTAAATATATATTTTGAAAAGAAACCCAGATAAGAGATATGTATATGTCATAATATTACTATCACAATAATTAATATATTATTCAGATTTTAATATTTCATAATGTTCTACCAGATAAATATTTAATTTTGATTTATTTTTCCAATCATTTTGTTTAAATAAAAGTCACGCTTCTTGTCTCCACTGCACACCATTTATTTTGTCATCTCATCATCTTAGAACCTAGCAACTTAAACCACAAGAAAAGCAACAATTTTAATAATTCTCTCATGTTTCCAGGGTGAGCATTAAGGATTCTTCTGTTCTGAAGCTTGGCTCTGTCTGCCGAAGGGTATATAGAATTTTCTCACACGCATACTACCACCACAACAAGATATTCAATGAATTTGAAAATGAAGCATTCTTGTGCCACAGATTCACTCGTTTTGTGGAAAAGTATAAACTGATGTCTAACACAAATCTGATTGTTCCCATCCACCCCTCCAAGGAGTGCGAGGCTCCGGCGCAAGTGGAGACATGAAACGAGCCCCCGTCAAGTGTACCCACAACCAGTAAATAGACTATTATTGGTGGATGCATTTGGCGAGGTTTCAAAGCGTTGTAAAGAAATTGAGAAATAAGTTTGGAGCATTGGTCTGATATTTTTTAATATTTTTATCATTGCGTTCTCTGCGTATTTATGTGTGCTTGAAATTAACTTTTTTTATTATGTTCTTTTTAACAATTTATGACAAACTATCAAATCCTAGAACGGTACAAACATTTTTACAAAACAACATGGCGACTGTTAGTTGTATTCACTTTGGATACTACTATAAACAATTTACACATTGCATATTGAATATTAAATTAATATTTAATAAATATGTAATAAGTACTGTAAAGAGTATTAAGCGTTTTGAGTCAGTTTTAAGAAGTAAATATGGTAAATATTATTACAAATTTTATAAAGCTTTGACACTACAAATACATCTTAAAGAAACTGTTGTATATATTACAATTACACTTTTAGCATTGGTTTCCAGAAATTAAACCGATTGATTCTACAGTTTATCTATATTTTAGAAACAAAAAACAAACTCAATGCAAATTAATTTAGCATATTGCTAATATCAAAGTGTATTTCATTGTGTCGTGAGATATTTGGTAAATTAATTTATCATTGCATTTACGAATACATATAATCCATTAGTGTCTAAGATTTTTGTGATTTTGCCTTTAAAACAAAATATTATTTTATAATTGCCATTTGAATAAAATACAATTTTTTTAAATATGTAAATAACAGCAATAAAAAAGTAGTTTTTGAACAATAACTAATTAATATATAAGGATAAAATGTCAAAATTACAATAAATGCTTATTAAAATGAGATTTTCATATTATGAATTCTGCTGTGTAATAATTGGCTCTTAATCTTATTTTAACCTAAGCATGTTAGTTCATATAAATAAACTTCATTCTATTAATGCAGTTTTACTTGCTCACATTTTAACAGTTGATATTTGATTTGATGTGCAGATTTCCCGCCGAGCTGTGTAACTTGAAATACTTTGTATTCGCTAAAACCTCTATTCCAAAAATATATATTTTGGCTATTTTATGTACAGAAACAATTGTAATAGTACACGATCCCATAGAGCATGATAAAGAATAATTTCGACAGACTGCGAATACTTATAAAAGAAAATGTGTGACAGTGTATAACTTCTGCGACACATATTTGAAATGTGAAGCCTTATTCCAATCTGTTTTATTTAAAACCTGGTTTATATCTAGTGTATGCCCATACTTACGAACACAATATTTATGAATTTCTGTATGTAATATCGGCTCATTTATGAAAATAACTTATGTGATTTATATGATAATACTTATTCAGTGTAATCCATTTATTTATATTGTTTTGTACATTTGATTTATTATATAAATGTCTCAGTTGGAAGAGACTTAAATGTACGATGCATAGTAAATTTTTAAGTTATGGCTGAAAAACTAGTGAATTTTCGGTGAATTGAGCATTTACTTTTTAATATAAAAACTTGAGCACTTAGATCACTATTTTCTTTAATGCGAGCCTTGCTGTAATCTACTAAAGATTAATCGCTCATTTATGTGAAATTAATCACACAAAACAGAGTGGACTTGAAATCTAAGTTCTTCTGTGTTATAGCAAAAATGTCATATTTTACGTGTATTCTCAAGCTAACATACAAACACCGCATTAGACACTCAAATAACCAAGTAAGTCTTTGTATGTAAAACTGACATTACCTTTAACGGTTTTGATTATCAGATTCATGAACCTTCCTTGTACCACATCCTTAAAGAAAACTTGATAATGTATAGAATAACCACTTTGTAAAGTGACTTCAACTTCATGCTGTATCAGCATCTTTCACATGGACATCACCCGTCATGTGTTTGTTCAATTGAATTTTGTCATCACTTTTATAAGCATGCTACTGCCACAAGTGGAGATAATAAAATTTATATTCTATGCCTTGTCTGTAATGGAATTTGCACATAATATGTGTTGATTCTAGATTGTATAAATGTGGTCAATATTACATTTCATTATTTTTAATAAGTTAGCTAGCGTACTATAAAAATAGTTTTTATTATCCTGATTTAGTGTTAACTTTGGAAAAATGTAAACTTCCCTCAACATGAATATAATGATAACCAAAGTTGTCAACAGTGTTTTAGCTTAGTAATGTGCATATTTGTTAGGAGGTCAATATATATGTATGATATGTATGATGGTTTGAATCAATAAAATGTTTGTAAAAATACTTCTTTCATCAAAGCGCCCAGAGAGAACATTGACAATTACATAACTTTTTTTTATTTAAGAAAAAATATATAATTTATTAATTAATGTATATATTTACATAATAAATATTTTATTTTTCCCCTGTAGTGATGTCTTTTTTACTTTTCGCATAACCAAACTTTTTCTTTCCTTTATTCCTTTCTGACTGCAATCCCATAGCCGTTATTTCATCCGCAGAAACTTTAGGCTTTGTTTTACGTTTAGCAGTCTTCTTTGCACCATTATTTGCTGTACATTTCCAGAATGTATTTTTGTTTTCAGCAGATTGATACCTACAATAAAACAAAATAAATGAGCCCATCAAACAATAATAATATTTGAATGTAATGGATGAAATTCGTTAAAGAATTTAGAAGAATCATAAGTTAGTAGTTTCCTCACAAGCACAAGCTGTATACAAGATAATGCCTGATGCAACTGGAGTGTGATCAGTACGGCAGATGACTCCTGTGATTGATGTGCCAAGTTTTTGTCGTTTGCCAAATCTTGGAAAAATGCTATGAAATTAACATCAATACATTTTATCTATTAATTGAATTTAAGGAAGAATATGGGACAATCTATTTTCGTAAGCTTTACGGGAACTGGAATATCACATAAACTAATAAAGTTGGTTATAATATCTATGTGGATATCGATATATACTGTTATTACAATATAAAGCCTGTTAATTCGAATTATACAATATTAACCCTGTTAATTCGAAATTCGTCATAATTCAAAATTCTTAGAACACAAATCCCAAATTGTTATTTTCATTGTTCATTAACCCAGGTAAATTAAATAATTTTTAGACCCTTGCGCCATAAATCAATACCTTTCAAGTCACATAATTCTAATTTTTTTTAACAAGTCATAAAAAATAACAATGAGCTTGGTTTTTTGATCGCGCACATCTGTGTGAGGCGTCCTTTATGTATTTCGCGATAGACCTCGATTTAGAGATACGTGTTTACAGGTATAAACAACGAAACAATGTGCCTCATACGCACGGCTTACACACTAATACGATTGCCTTTCTTAAATGGAAAGAGGGATACCTCTTGAAACCTATCTTGTCTATACACATTCTGTGCTATTCTGAAAATAGCAATATTGGGATGTCAGATCTTTATCCCAATCTTGACAGGCATGTATAACATTGTATTGCCTACGATTTCAATGTTTTAAGTTTGACAGGCTTGAAATTAATGAATTCGATCAATCAGAAAGCTCTAAAACATAAACAAATGTTAAGCTATTCACAATTACGAATAATGAGCTTTTTAATTGATTGTATTCATTAATTTCATACCTATCAAACATAAAATGTCAAAAAAACGGCGTCACAAGGTTATACAATAACTGTCAAGATACAGAAATATCATTATTGCTTAGATCAGAATACGGATGATTATGTTACGATCCCTAAGATTGGTGATTACTATGTGGGTTTTTTTCAGGTGGCTGCCTTAATATTGACGGATAGTTTTAGTTTAATTTCTCTCTAGTTTGATTCTTTTTTCTAATAACTGTGTTATTAAATGTTTAATTTTCTTTAGAAGATGTTATTGCTGACTTATTTATGGACTATTGCATTTATAACAACTGTGTTGTGTGCTGGTCTTAGTCGGGAAAAGGGCAGAATCAAA
This sequence comes from Agrypnia vestita, assembly GCA_016648135.1. NCBI lineage: Eukaryota > Metazoa > Arthropoda > Insecta > Trichoptera > Phryganeidae > Agrypnia > Agrypnia vestita. The sequence continues at coordinate 86,031 of JADDOH010004236.1, forward strand.
AGTTAAAACCGAGTAAAGATTGAAGAAGCCTTTCACAAATTCAAAGATAATTGTAAATATTTTCGATTACGGCCCCAAACATGACAGAATGGAAAAAATAATTTGATTTTTTTGTAAGTGAGAACAGCAAATATGTGAATATCGGGTACCCTAATTTTGAAAATGATAAAATTAACAGCTTTTTTCTTGAGTTTTACGATTCTTGGCAAATTTTTTAATCGCATAGCGATTTTTTTTGCTTTGTTGAATTTAGAATTAACAAGATTTGGCATAATTCAAAATAAATTTTTTTGGTCCCTTAAATTTCGAATTACATAACAAGAATATACTTCATCGCATAAGAATGATCAGATCTCTCGAATATACACATCGATCGCTAGAATCCGAACGTGCCCTAAAGAAGCGTAGAGAATCAAGAGACCCAAGTTAAAATGGTCAGATGGAGTGGAGGGCATTTTTGTATTTCTTGTTTATTTATAAAACAAACATCCTGATGTTGATTTGATAAAGAATCGCGATAGTATTACAATTCTTTATCAAACGTGAGGTACATTCATGTACTGGTAGGAGAAAAACTGCAAATCATGTTAGTCTTCTGCGATCATTGGATTTAGTACTCACTTTAATAATACATATTTTACTTCTTCAATGAACGATTTATAACTTTGTGATGACATATTTAATAATTCAATAAAACACGACTTGGTATACACTACTAAATATTTGACTGGTGTATTTCGAAAACGTTACGAGTCACATTTTTTCCAAAAATGAGTTAAGTATGCAAACATCTTCAGAATACCTAAATACACAAATCCGATATGAAAAAGTTTTATGATTGTATGTTTTTAAAGCATTTTAGAGCATTGTGAAAATGAATATATTTCGAAAACGTTACAAGTCCAGGACTCGTAACGTTTTCGAATTACATGCCGCGTATGACAGCAGATTCTAAATAGCGACAGTGACAGTTGACAGTGTAAACGTGACGAAAATATTAATTTATGCCCAAAAAGATGAAAGAAAGGAATATTAAATTGTGAAAATTATAAATCTAAACCTATAAAAGAAATCTATGTTAAGAGGCTTACAGCGTATAAACCATGTAAATAAGGAAATTCCACCCAAATTCGTTGGCAAAGATTGCAAGTAGGTACATGGTACAGGTGTATTTTGCTCTTGCTTTATAATATTAAATGAGATTATATAACGTGAAGATCGAGTATATATTCCAGAACAATACGAATATTTAAAAGAGATGGCAATGCAATCTCGAAATTTTACTGTGCAACGAGTAAAAAATGAAGAGATTATTGACTTCAAGAACTCTTGGCCTCATTTTTTTTTAAAACTTCCCTTTCTGTAGAATCTTTAGAAAAAAACGTTTTTCGAGGACGTAAAATGTCCTTCAATATATTGCTTTTTTCAGTGTTTATATACGATTCTTCTAAGTCGGGATATGTGCAATGTTCAATATTTATAGGAGGATTTGTCAACCACATATTATTTAAGAAAAGGCATTCTATCTACCTCCAGTATTCCCCGCAGAATAAATAAGAAGAAAATAGATGATATTCGAAAAGTCATCCAATACATACCATCAAAACATTTCATTCATTACCATGAAATATTAAAATGGCCAACAAATGATGTTGAAGATGTAGAAATAGATTATTATTAAGTTTTATATGTAAATCTAAGAAGTAACCAGATCTATACGATTCTCATTGTCACTTGCATTTCATAAATATATGTATTTTAACCTAATGATGTAGAAACTCATATAAAATCGTCACCCACTTTATGTATTTCGAAAACGTTACAAGTTCGCATAATAAAAAGTGAATTTAATCAAAATATATCACACTTGAAAAAGAATTTATATTTTCATTTGAATAAAAGAATTAATACCTACCATATAATATATATAACATGAAAATTTTTCTTTATAATTTTTACAGGTGATATATTTTTCACTTTCCTGAACAATTACCAAAGTGTGACTCGTAACGTTTTCGAAATACACCATTCATTTCTTTTCTTTATTCAATATGAATAAACATCTCTACAAGTTTCGGGAATGAAGTTCTCTTCCTCAGGAGGATACAAAGTATACTAAATTAAATGATCATTATATAGTTAACTAGGAGGGTTATAACTATTAAATAGAAGGGGAGGGGGGGAGGTTGTTAGGGAATTTACTCCGCCTACTCTCCACCCCCCTAGTTAACTATATAATGATAATTTAATTTAGTATACTTTGTATCCTCCTGAGGAAGGGAACTTCGTACCCGAAACTTGTAGAAGTGTTTATTCATATTGAATAAAGAAAATAAATATTTAGTGGTGTATACCAAGTCATGTTTTATTTAATTAATAATATTTCATTTTACCTAATTATGTTTTATACTCACCCTGTTTCTGAGACATTTAATGGATCTAACGAAAGAAGAATATGAACAATTGGAACTTCTCTATTTACAACTAACTTTTCAAGACCATCAATTTTTGGCTCCCAAAATTCTTCACATCTGTAAAATAATAAAATATGATAAAGTATTTCCTAATGAATATTTGACATTCAAAAAATCGAATTCAATATATATATATACATATATATACAGGGTGTACCAAAGCTAGCAGCAGAAACTTGGTAGGTAGATTCCTGACTATTTTTTGAGTCTAAAATGTTCAAGCAAACTTAGCCTAATATTAATGAATATATTTCTTACTTATTTTTTGCAAAAAGTTGAACTATCATTATGGCGATTATGAAAAATTCATTCGCTTTAATACAAGTCAAATAAAATGATAAAAACCTTGCAAAAATTGAAAAAAAATATTTTTTACTAGGTTTTTTTCATTTTATAAATGAATTTTTCATAATCGATGTAAGTTACTGTAATAATAGTTCAACTTTTTGCAAAAAATAAAATGCAAACTTTTGATACAGCATATTTCCCTAACTATTCATATTAGGTCATGGTTGCGTGAACATTTTAGACTCATAACATAGGCAGGAATCTACCGGTCGAGTTTCTACTGCTAGCTCTGGTACACCCAGTATATTTTAAAAATTATTATTAATTAATTTATATGAATAATTTTTATAACTTTATTCTTATTGGCATCAGACTCCAATTCTTTTAGTTTTTGCAGCAATTTTAAGTCGATCGTGTTATTTTTCACGCGCTAAAGATACAGTTCCAATTTATAAACTTCGATTACTTTACAACGCTTACGAATTTTCATTTAAAAGACATTGCATGCAAACTTTGATACTGCATATCTCCATAACTATTGATATTAGGTCATGGTTGCTTGATCATTTTAGACTCATAACATAGTCAGGAATCTACCGGCCATGTTTCTGCTGCTAGCTCTGGTACACCCTGTATATATATGTACATATATATGATAATAATAATTTAGTTATGTATAAAAAATTTATTGTTGGGGTTTCTTACTATGTTAATTTTGGAATACCTAATGTATTCCAGCGAGATGATAGAACGATCATTACTCGGATGGTAATTACCATTAACCTAGTGATGGGCCGAGTCGTATTTTTTCTAACTCGAGTACCCGAGTTGAAATGTTGGCTGACTCGAGTCGCAACTCGAGTTGACTCGGTGTCTATTTGAGAGCTGAGACTGCCAGATTGGTACATACGAACGTCATATTACTGTACGGGTACTCAACTCGATGTCGCAAACTCGTTAGTCAATCAACTGAAGTCAAATAAACTTTTAGAAAAATAATATAAATAAGGAAAGATAAGAATAAACAATAGATTTACGTATTAATAAAGAGATAAGTACTCAACAATATGTTTTTTCTTCAAGTGATTTATTAATATGGAGGTGTTACCTATGTCTTGATAATTACAGGCACATAATTTGCATTTTACTCTGTTGTCATTATTATTTTTGGGGAAAAACTCCCATACGACGCTCTTATTCTTTTCAAGGGGCATATTAACTGCAAATACTCATCACTATTACTATAATCGCGGAAAATTAAACACGGGTAATTAATAATTACGCAAATCACGTATAGCCGTCACGGTCACTAGAAAATGAATAAACAAGTCGAGCAGCGCACGACGCTCGCAAGTGGCATTGTTCGAATGTTCGAGTCAACCGAGTTGATGGGACTCAAAAAATGTGACTCGAGTCATGTGGGAATGTTTGAACTATACGAGATACAATCGCGGACAACGCGGACCGCATCAATCGGTTGGGCTCGGTTGTAGTCGGAACACTTCGCCAACATGGCGAAGTGTTCCAACTACAGCCGAGCGTCCCGCGCTGTCCGCGATCGTATCGTTCAAACATTCTCACATGACTCGAATCAGCGAGTTGACTCGGTTTGCCGGAAACGCAACTTGACTTGACTCGCTAACAGTACAACTCGAGTTACTCAGGTAAATTAACTCGAGTCCCCCAAATCTCTTACCGCCCACCCATTTGTTCAGGTTTGGAAACAGGAAATAGTCGCAGGGGACTAAATCTGGAGAATATGCTGGATGGGGTAGCATTTCATTGCCCAATTAATGGATTTTTGCCATAGTGACTAAACACATGTGCACCCGTGCATTGTCTTGTTGGAACATCACTTTTTTCCGCCAACAGCAGTCTTTTTTGCTTCAAATCAATATCGAAGCTGTATAAAAACTCTGAATAATATTCGCCGGTGATCGTTCTACCCTTCTCAAGATAATCGATAAAAAACTATGGACATGACCTTGTTGGCTGAGAGACCCACCTTGACCTTCTTTGGTGCACATTCACCCGGTGAAACCCACTGTTTTGATTGTTCCTTGGTCTCTGGTGCATTGTGGTGGGTCCATGTTTCGTCCACGGTTACAAAACAGCGCAAAAACTCGTTCAGATTGCGGCTGAACATCGCCAAACACTCCTTTGAAGTGTTCACATAGTTGTGCTTATGGTCGAGTGTGAGCAATCGCGGCACCCATCTCGCGGATAGTTTTTCATGTCCAAATATTCATGTAAAATGTAATGTACCTGCTCAGTTGAGATGCCTACAACCTCAGCAACCTCATGTAGTATCACTCTCCGATCGTCCGATATTATTCCATGAATTTTAGACAATTTCATTCCTGATGACCTCTTTTGAATGACCTGAACGTTCGGCGTCACTTGTGCTGGTATGACCACAACGGAACTCAGTAAACCACTTCTTAACCATTGAAATTGATGGTGCAGAGTTCCAATAGTATTTACGGAGTCTTTCCTTGGTGGCAGTAGTGGTTTTTTTACGCAAAAAATAATGCTTAATCAGCATACGAAATTCCCTTTTTTTCCATTTTTGTTAAAATTCACGACGCCGTCCGCTTTCAATGGTTTTCAAACACAAACTAAATGATGCAGCCTGCTCAAAATTTAACAGTGGTCTGTTAATAGATGGCGGTTGACGGCAGCAGTGTTGCATTTAATGTTAGTGCGCGGAAAACTCAAAAAGTCACTGACTTATCAAACAGCCCTCGTACATTTCGATTATTTATAATTATTTAATGTGTATAAATATTAAATATACATTATTTAACATTCGAGTCCCTAGAATGAGATAGATTTTAATTTTCATTTGTCAATTTTATTTTTTCTGCAAACAATTAAATTTTTAATTTTTAGGTTAGAACAAAGGTTTTGTTTGAAATGTGTCAAAGTTGATAGTATCCATGGTGACAGATCATAATTATCACTATATTGCTATATAGAATGATAGCTAATAGCAGATACTAATAACCGCGCAGCGGTCATTACCGGATGCACAGAGGCCAGTTCAGCTGGTAGGCAATTGCAGGAACCAATGGCAGGCAGTATGGCTGCACAGCAGCTGCTGCAGCCGTTGCGGGACTTAGCAGCAAGCTTAAGCTTAACTTAACTGCTAGTTGATAATAAGTGCAAACTCATAAAAAGAGGTATAGTCAATCTACTCACTTTCGATATGCTATCTTTGTTATTTGGTAAGGTATTTGACACTGTCTTTTCATTACTTCCGCACAAGAAATGGCCCTGGGGACTCCAGCACCACTGCCCGTCCAAACTACGGAACGACCACCATCCGCTACCACCCCCAAAGCATGGCGTAATAAATTAGGCAGCTTGCTGCCTCCGTTCACCTGTAGAAAATATAAAATATGAATGGGATTCGAGTGAACAGTTCTAAAATTTAAACTAATGATCAAATCCAATAACGTAATTTTACCTGCATCCATAAAAAGTCATTTGGGATGTTAGGAATTGGTATTTTGTCTCTTTCTAATGGTTCTTCAACATTTTTACCCTTTGTATAATTTTCCATAGTGCAGCAATTCTGAAATACATGGCAGAGTTCCATATCAAATTATTAAAACAATCACGAATTCCTCAAAAATAAGTAAGATAATGATTTCAGAAATAACTTAAATGTTTCTGATAATTTTTAGATAAATAAAATACTTATGTAAGACCACTTTTGAGTTCAATTTATAAATAACGTTACTGATAACTTTTCAAAATAAATTTTGATTATTTTTGTTTGTGTTTGATTTTTTAAAAAGATGTAAATATTACATCTATTCTTTTGTTGAAATTAAGCTTAGAAAATAAAATTTGTATCAATATTTTTAAAAAATATGAATTGTTATGTTTTGACTTCTATGTACTTATTGTTCATCATAAAATTGAAATTCTTTTACTCTACGGCCATACCATGCTGTCAACTATAAAGGGCGACATGGCACGATTGGCCACAAAAGCCACAATCCTTTCCCAGAGTATCTTGTTTATTGAATAATTACAGCTTTTATAAAGAGCCGGGAAAAATGAACAATATCAGTATAAAAAATTCCAATATAAAAAAAAACTTTATCACCACCTATGAAGTTTAAAGAGGGATTAGGAAAAGAGGACAGTGAGGAGAAGAGAGGACACTTGCTCTAAGGAAAGGGCAGTACAAGATGGAAAAAGCCGAGTTCAGTTCTAGCGCGAGTCTAAATCCGATAGGTTTTGATAAACAAAACAGCTCCCAACGCGACACCCACTCCAGTATGAACAATCCAAAGCAATAACTATTGCATATTGCGAAACTTGAAGATTCAATTGGGGTGTAGGTTTTGAAATAGGAGTTCGAAGAGTAAGTATATGTAAAAGCCAATCGAACCCTCGCAATCTAAATCATAAAGCATGGAAGAAAGTGAACTAACCCATAGACTTCAAAAGCCTGTTGCACAAAGCATGAAATATGGAAATAAAAACCTGTTAATGCAAATAAAAAGGCTCTATTAGATTCTTGTCTTATTATAAAAATTGTCACATCATCGTTTTAGAAGATCAATTTGTCAATTATTGAAAAATAATAAAATTCCCAAACAAAGAACTGTCAGTTAAATAGCATAGAAAATAGAAAGGAGACAATATAGTAAATAGTAGCGATGCGCGATTACGATTATTATAACTCGAATTATTCGATTATTGAAATGTTTCGAATAATTCGATTATTAGAATCATTCATAATTAAAATCATTCGAATATCAATTTAGCACTGCGCGACGTGACGCCAGGCAAAGCCGAGAGCCGAGTACCGATCACGCCCACCCACTCCGCGAAGCATTCAACAACGAGTGATTCTACTAACCATCCCGAATAATTTCAACACGAGTGATCACTCATGATGGTTAGTAGAATCATTCGAATGAAAATTAGGTATGAATAAAAAAGATTCTTAAGTATATATTTCTCTCTCATTTGATATATCATTGGCTTCATATATAAGAAGAAGACAGATGATAACAGAATGTCGTAACGTATTTGACAAACGAAAACTTCTTAACATAGACAAGGAAAGAGTTTTTATTGTCTTTCTTTGTCTAATCTCCTTACAATGTGAGTGAACGTAACGTAACGTATTTGACAAACGAAAACTTCTTAACATAGACAAGGAAAGAGTTTTTATTGTCTTTCTTTGTCTAATCTCCTTACAATGTGAGTGAATGTTGGTGAACGTATGTCTTTTGTCTTTCGCCACAGCCCGCGGCTAACTTCAGACCGAATGATTATTCGAATAATTCACTCGCCGTTGACGTCGATTATTAATTCGATTATTTACTCAGTTACTAATTCTATTCGAATAAAATTAGTAACTATGATGCGTCCGCGACCTGCATGTGACGTTCCGCATCGCGTCCTTTGTAAATTAGAATATAAGTTTTATTTTAAAATAGATTTAGGTAATTTTAAATTTCGCGCGGCACCACGGGATGCCACCCCGCAACGCCAGGGGTTGGTAGGGTGCCATTGCGGGTGGGGGAGGCTACCCCCCTCCCCCGCATACACAGAGAGTTGAAGCCGGCGAGCCAAGAACGCCCCCTTGTCTCGTTCCGACCGCCACCGCCGCAACAGCTCGGGCTCCTCGCCCGCGGCCGCCCCTTCGGCGGCGGGCCCTGAGCCGCCACCACGTGTGTTCAAGAACACGGGGCGGCGCCGTCAACGTCGCTTGAGGGGAAGGCGGCTCGCAGCGCTTGGGACGGTTCCAGATGATGGCCGCTTCACCACGGCGGGCTCTGAGCCGCCGCCACGTGCGCTCAAGAACGCGGGGCGGCGCCGTCAATGTCGTTTGAGGAGAAGGCGGTCTGCAGCGCTCTGGACGTGCTTCTGCGGCCTGGACCACGTGCGAGACTCCGGCCAAATCCCGCGCCAAAATCTGGACCACGGGCGCTCCCCATGCGGCTGGCCACCCGCGGCATCCAGATGGCGGCAACGAGGGTCTCCGCTAGTGAACACGTGTTTTTTTTTGTGGACTAAAATGTGAAAGGACACGACGAACTTATGTGGGAGTAGGAACGGGTTGTGCTTAGGTTAAGATTAGCTATAAAGTTAGTAATAGTGTTCTAGAGTAAGATTTGACTGTTTTTTTTTTGTAATAAATGTATATAATAGTGCTAGAGTGTTTGAAATTCCCGCTCCACCTTCCTTGACAAGGCAACTTATTGATAGACGGAGACGGATTAATAAAACCGCCCTATCACATTACTTTGATGTACCGGAATATGACGCGAACCAGGTTATTAATTTTGTCCTAGGGCAATACCGAAATCAAAGCGCCCATGTTTCGACGCGCCATGTGGTCACAGCCAGGGCAGCCCCGGCATGTTCGATCTTTTGTTCGAGGACGAAATATGTGACCTATTGTTCAAAAAAAATAACATTGCGACGGACGATCGCCTTAGGATAGCCCGCCATAAAACATACGAAACAATAAAATTAGAAAGTTAGGGTTGCCGAAGGCGTTGGGCATCGCCGAAGACATTAAGAGTGCACGGCCTTTTGTTAGGATGGGCAATACGTCCGCAACCTTTTGTTCTTAAGTAACATCTTGGAAGGGTAAAAAACGGTAAACCTTTTCTTGCAGCGGGACGTATATCTCTAACCCCGATTAAACAATAGAAAGAACATCTTGGCCAAATGCGAACACATGGGACAACGGTTTAGAAAGCTGCGTTTGTTAGAGAAGTCGCCATTGTTTTGGGAAAGACATTTTTTTAGAAAAACAAGATAATAATTCCGAAAGTCGTCGCAGTAAACTTACTATTGTCCTCGACAGACAATAGAGATGTTTTAGAAAGCGCTGACATACCGATCCACCACATGGCGACACTATCCGCGAGATGTAGGATCGTATAAGTTATATTATTATTATAAGGGCGCGAGGATCCCGCAACGCACGACCAGGCGGTCATTATCAATAAAGATAACAGGGGTCAATCAATTAAGAAGGTAGAGGCCGAATTAGAAATTGAGGCAAAGTGGTGAATCATAATATCAATGTAATATGTACCTAATTAATGAGCAACTGATATGTTTAATTTAAGTAAGTGTTCCGCACGGGAACTGATAAATTTTGCGCGGTTCCATCAAGCCTGCTTCCGAAGGCCGAGGTTGTAAGTCACGGCCCGCTTCGGAGACGACACAGTGGTAACACTTAGTGTAGTGCAGAGCCTTTCGCCTTGAATGCGAAATGCCTCATAGAGAATCGTCCGTCGCGGGGGTCCAGAAGCACAGGAGATTGCAGAGGCTGGCCCGTATATTCTCAGCCGCCATCTTAAGCAGGGGTCAAGCAGGGTGTGAAGTAAAACGCAGAATAAAATGTTCCAGTAGGCGTACTCGGCAGAGGCTCCCAGCAGAAGTAGGCTCTCGCCCGCCCGGCGCAGTATTTATACAGTGCGGAAAGCTTCCCCCTGACTCGCGCCGCCGACCAATCAGCGCGCTCGATTCACCGGGCGCTCGGAGCGCAAAATGACGGCCTCCCGTGCCGATTCGCGGTTTAAAATTAAATATTTTAATCGATAGCAAATTAAACGCCACCCCCCCGGGGATTTTAACACATCATCTATACCAATCTATGTCTTGCCCATAGGATGATGTCGTTTACTGGAACCGCAAGAGTGAATTTACCTAGTTATTCAACAAAATATGCCGATTTACCGCGGCATTTTCAAGAATTAATTACATTTAATTCGGTTAAAAATAGTAAACATGATTTTACGAGATTCTAAGTTATACCATTAGATAGATCTCAACCAAGCGCATCCTTCGGTGATATTTTCAAGTATGTCGGATAGATATTAATTGCGTAATGGGCAGACAAAGTATGTCACCACCAGTAAAGCGCACTAGCTAACTTTCAAACACGCAAAAACATATCACTCCCATAGATGTTCACATGAGGAACACAATAAAAAATGCTTCAGCTCACCAGGACGTCTGTAACGTCCGTAATCAGAGTTCAAAAATATTCGCTGGTGGCCCTCGACTCCAGCCGCACGGCGCCACTATGGCGCCGGGTTTTTTCCATTACCCGCGCGGGCTGTATACATACAGGCGGCGCGGTCAAGCGAGTTTATTAGGGCCCACGCGAGATATTTTACTCTCAATCTAAACATTTTTTATTTTAATTTCTACTTTATGATACCACACAAAGGACTCATTTGGCACATTTAAATACTTATGTATTTTTACTTCCTCGCCTCTTCGAGGCAGGTCATTTACATAAATTCCATCAAAATAGCGGCCATTCTATGATAGTCCGCGGCGCTCCGCGCGATTTAAAAATGATTTTATTCCCATCGCGCGAGCTTTCCCTGTATATCAAGACCACGAAACATCAATTTTATTCAGTATTACATTTACAAATGTCTTATCTAATTCTTAAATATTTCATTCTTAAGATATTTCATTAAATATTTCATCAAACTTAAATATTTCATTTTCCTAAGTATTTCAAATATTTCAACACTTTACAAGATAAGACCAAAATGCAATTTCTTCGTGGAATTTTTCCAACGCCCTCCGTCGGAGATGTCACATATCGCCGGCTCAGTGCCCGCGCCGACTATCCGCTTGGAGGCGAGGTGGGCCCATACAACGGACCTGAGCCCTCCGTAAGGGCCAACATTCATGACTTCAGACGGGTCATCATCATCTCGTCGTCATATCAGACGGGTCATCATCATCATCATTATCATCCCGTCGTCATAATTCTACCTGTCCGATACAGTAAGGTTTAGATAACCCAGGCCACCTCTGCAGGTGGATGTTACTCGTTTTATATGTAGTTTTCTCATTTATTCTGTATTCTATTGTTAAGTACCGAAATGAACGGGACATTGCAATTTGAAATAATAACGAGATCATCCCGAATTAATCTAACTTGTAGCAAATAATAGAAAATGTATTGATCGTAACAAAAGGAAAAAAAAACTTGATTGTATTATTGCCGACGATGTTTGATATTGATGTAATATATAATATATAACGTAATAGGATATTATCGCGTGAAAAAATGTAACACGGTTGAAGAGATATAAGATTCCGACTTTTTAGTCTTTTGAAATCTGTCTGCAGAATGAATTTTAGCACACGGGGTTGAAACAAAATAGTTTAATTAATTGCAAATAAGTAAATGCCGTGTTGGAATAAACATTAATATTACTTTAGATCGAGGCTTTCATGTCTTATGTTTTCATATATTACATACACCTAGTTGAATAATGTTAATTTGTGAGTTTTAATTATTTTTAAGAATAATGTTAATTTGTCATTAGTTATTCAAGCTCCCAATGTTGTGTTTTTTTTTTACTGTTGTTATACAAATTTGTAGGTTGTAGGTATATAACCTATCTGTAAACATGCAATTATTGTTTTGATTACTCGTTTAAGCAATATGATTTGTCGGTCTGTTTTAAAATAGTTGTTTTAATCTAGTAATAATAAAGCTTTTGAGCTTTATTATTATTTATTTGTAATTAATTTTACTCTTTACGAAATGTTTCGCATTCAATCCAGCTTACACATTGAAGTAAGAATTTTCATTATTTAGGTGTAAATAATGTTACATTAATTAATTTACGCCAAGTTTTCTTAATTTTTCTTCTAGTAATAAGGTTTAACATAATTTCTTGTAAAAAAAAATGTTTATCGAATTTGATTATGTTAGTACATGTAAGCATTCCTTTTGGGCAAGTGACGTTGATGAAAATTCATGTACTTTGTAATCCCAAAAGAAATTACAAAGATGTATACAGAACATTAACATTAGGGGACCCGCTTGAAGCATGTATCCCATGTAAATAAGTTTTTATGTTAATTGATTCACTAAGAAATGCCACGATGTCTGTATAATTTTAGCCCTTTGTTTTGTATCTCTATGTCACATATTGACAATTATGTTTGGTTCAACTAAGAAGTACGATAGCTTGTTTTATTTAAGCTAAAATTAAAAATAAAACTAAGTATCAAGTACATGTTGTCATTGTTAAAGAAAAAAATTAAAAAGAAAAAGAAAGGAAGAGAATATGCGGAGTGGTAAATTTTAAATGTAAATGATAAGGATTGACCTGTAATGATGTAATGTATAAATAACGTTGAATCAATGTTAATGATAAGGATTGACCTATAACGATGTAATGTATAAATAACGTTAAATATTGAGAGGCCTACTGTAAGAATCAAACCGACGACTTAATAATAAGATTAATATTGTAATGCATACTTAAGGAATTTTACTATGATCTAATGAAACCCTACGTTCAATCCAATGTAATTAGTCAATAATGGTAGAAATAACTGGTCGATAAAAATATGTCTATCTGGCGTGTCGATTTAATTAAGTATGTATATGTAAGCAGTTTTATTTTTGGGTGATAAGTGTTGATGCGAATTTGTGTTTTCAATTTTCCTCCTTTGCCAATTTGTACTGTAATATTTTCCTTAAGTTTAATTCATTTTGCAATGTGTTTTTGGTGACGGGATAGGGATATGAACAGTGAACAAAGCGTTCGTGAAATAACAAAGTGTTTAGGCCTACATACCAGAAAAGCATCGAGATTAGCCGCAAACTGGGAGAACAATAGGGGGCGGAACGGAGGCAACATTGGGTTCAGTAACCAATAGCGTCAATCGGGACCTAGGAGGGATCGAGAGAGACGAATGAACGACGGAGGCGGACATCAAAGGAGCCAATCGGCGGAAAGACCAACTGGAGGCTTCCCCTCGAGTCCCCGCGACCACACCCTGGGTCGCCGGAGAGAGAATATAAGGCGAAACCAGCCGCCAAGAAGCAGTCGAGTTGAGGAGTCGAGTTGAGTGAGAGTTGAAGTTAGAAGCTGAAGGTGGAGAAACCAGGAACTCTAGCCTGACCCGTAAAATCGGTCCGGCCGAATACCCTGGTAACTCTCGAAGAAAGTAAGTCCGAACGGTAGCGACCACCGAATCGGCATCGCGACGCCAGAAACGACGTATCAGAAACCGCGACGCACAGTGTACCGCCGCGACGCCCAGTGACAAAAGAAGCGACGCCCCGCTGCCGACCGCCACGACGCCGACGTCAGAAGCCGCCGACGTAGCCTGCACAGTCAGAGGACGACGCCGGCGCCAGAAGCCGCCGCCCACCACGAAGCAGCACGAAGAAGACACCTGCCGAACTCTCCGAAACAGGTTACCCCGATCTAAAGACTTTTTCTCCGCCCACCTGGTTCTACCGAAGTGTTAATTTAATCTCGTCACCGTCCATTTTAGCAGTAAGATCAGATTTTTTATGTGTTTTGTCTTTTTTCTTTCTTTGTTTATAATTTTGTCCTCTCCCTCTAAATTAGGGTTCATGTAATTTTTAAATTAGTGACCACTTTGCTGCGTCGTATGTAAGTTAAGATTAATGTTTCATGTAAATTAATTTGCTACAGCGCCCAATATAGAAACTTGTAAAATTGTTTCAATTTTATTATTTTTATATCCCTTCACCCGCCTCGAGATATCAGTGTCCTAGTCAGTCACCTGACGTTTTGATTGTACCTAGGGGAGGGCGTAACCGCCGGCATACGTAGATCTGAGATCTCCCGGCCGGTTTACCACACCGTGATTTTTATATCACCTCTGACCCCTCTGACCTTACCCCCCCCGACTCCGGTATATCAACGTCATTATTTTCGTCTTATAACAATCCATTAGTCAAATTTTAGTAAAATTTTACCGACGGCCGATACCGACGGTCGTACCACCAGTTTACCGTCCGTTGGTTTAAATTGACAGAAGTATGACATATTGCCGTATAATTTTTTAAGGTTAGGTCCGTTGTCAATTTGCATTTTATGATGTTTGTTTAACATGTACACATATACTGTACTGACTGCTGCTACATTTTCAAGGAAAACGTTTTCAGATAGCGATGTCCAGCTATTATTATATTCAAGTTCGTCGGATGAAGAACAAACTCGACGACAAAGAATGTTCAATATACGAGTGGATTATTTAAATATTTTAGATGACGCAGATTTTATCAACCATTTTCGTTTGTCAAAAAGGTCTGCTTGACAGCTTCTAGAAGATATTAGGCAAAATGTAAAAAGGCGCACGCGTAGGAATCTGACATTATCATCAACCACACAATTGCATGTTGCCTTGAGATTCTATTCTCTTGGATCAATATTATTAGCTGCTGCAGACTTTGTTATGGGAAGTATCCCAAAAATCCGGTGCGAGCGAGAAATTTTAGGCTATGTTTATAGAAGATAGAAGTTATGTTTCGTTTCCATAGAAAAGAGATATAATTCGCCTCTGACAGCTCATAGACAAGAGCAGTACAATATTGCGATACTTACGGACGGTAAAAAAAGTTTTATAAGACGAGCGTCGGTAACATTTATAAACGAACGGCCATCCGTTAGTAAATTGTCGATTTACTAACGGAAATTTGGTCTTTCGTTTATAAGACCGGCCCGAAGACAATCAATTCGATCAAAGTAAGCGTAGAGTTTAAACTGAAATTTTTAGTACTTTTTTCAAAAACGGGTTGTTTCAAATCGGATTAAGCGAAATCTGTCAGAGAATTCTGAGCGGAAATTTTAGATTAAACTCTCGGTCAGAGTCGCACATGCGCACTGCGCAATGTAATTGACATCTGTCAATAAAATATTTTTTTATTAATTTTTCGACATTTTACATACAAAGTATCGAAATGTACAATATTATGTAGGGTGACACAGGCTTTTCTGACGATCGACTGATCCTACAGTATATCCTTAACAGGAGAAGTAATTTACTTAGATCTCGAACAATACGTTTTTGTCAGAAGAAATTGATTTTTCCGCAACTCTAAATGAATTTTGCCGCAGGGCATTGAATATTTTTTTTTCAAGGTTTCTATTTCACTCGGGTTTTGATAATTTTACATTTATATCCATGAAAGGTGCGTAGGTGATTTATCTGGAACACTGCTTCTTGGACTGCGGATAGTGTCAGCCATTACCAGAGCAATGGCTGACCACAGACCACATTTTAGTCAGCCGAAGAGCACTATAAAAATCATAAATATATTTGTCATTATGTCCAAACAAAATATCAAGTTACGACAAACGGTACTAGGTACCAGATTTGGTAATTGCTATATTGTAGGAGACCGGGACTATGCCCTCAAACCAAATGTACAGCAATTTTTAATGCTACAATGGGCCTGAAGGCCCAATTTTAATTGCGGTCCGACAAGAACACCTAGATTTTAAAGAAATCAGAAAGATGTATTGCGACCTCACCGGGAATCGAACTCGGAATTCTCAGTATGCAGAGCCAGTGACATGGCCACTGGTTTGGTCATGTGGAACAGATGAGCAAAGAAAGGATGGCAAGGAAAATTGTTTGTCGAAAGCAGCAGAAGCAGAGGACGTCCGCGGAATGATAGTAATAAAACAATATATTCGATGTATGAAATTCTTTTATTTTATTGTATTTTTTATACCTACCTATTAACAGGAAAATGAATATTTTAATAAAAAATACAACTTGTAATAAAATTAAGCCAGATCTCTTTTGGCATTATGCCTTTCCAAAACAACTTCGTAAATTTCCTGCCGATTCTTTAGATAGTTGAATTTTGAAAATATCTAACTGAACCACATATAATTTATTCTGCATATCAGTCGTATATTCACTTTTCTTATTACCTGCAAACAAAGAAAAGGTTATAAACAGAGAAACTAAAGAAATACAATACAAATCAAATAAAAACATATTGTTCTTGCAAACACTAAATAGGTAAGATAATATTTAATTTCGTCAATAACTAACCTTCCTGGCGCTTTTCATCGTATTCTCGAATCTACTTCGAAAATCTGTTGGACAGTACGCATTTAGGCGGGAACAAAGCAACAAAACATTAAATTAGTTGCGTAATGCGGCCCACTAGTCTCCTTTCATCTTCTTGTGGAAATCTTCAGTAAAGCAGCACCGTTGATGACATGTTTCGAAACATCTGCTTTGATCTGCTTGCTGTCTGTTGCTGTCAAATGAAATTTAAATTATGTGCTGCCATATGCAAAATTATTTTGGCGTGCATTTGTCTATGATTTTTATTTTACACAATTGCAACACTCGTAATCCGATTTTAAAAGATTTTTAATTTGGAACAACTCAATTCTTCGAGATTTCGCGTGAACTTGAGGTTAAGCTCAGTTTAAGCCAGTATTTCCGCTTACTTTGATCGAACTTGAAACAACCGGGCCTAAGCCGTGCATTTCGTTTTGTTGGTGTTTATACCCATGAGCACAATGAAACAATGTGCGTCGTATGCACGGCTTACACATACTTATTCGATTGTCTTTCTTAAATAGAAAGAGGTCTACAGTCCATCCAACTTATCTGGAGAATGAAGGAGAGGGCCCATATGGTGCCCCAATCATATATGTAATACTCCTATATTACTAGCAGAGTCTAGAAATAGGCGAAATCACTACAGTGCAGAAATTTGTTGTTGTTGTTGCAGTTGATGCAACTGATCTTTAGTGTACGTAACAGTGTGTTCCAAAAATAAGAGATACAAAAAAAATATTAGTATTATATAGTATCGGATAATTCGTGTAAGATATACCATACAGCGTATATGTTCCGGATGGGAACACCTTTTTTATGCGGCTCAGTAGTCTTCGCTGGTGGGGCAGAGATCGCCACCAGAATTTGCTGTGAAGCTCGTAGTCCGTGGATATGCCAGAAGTCAAACGCCGAAGTAGTGCTTTTATCGTATTAAAGTCGAAGGAAAAATCCGAAGCGAAGTCCAAGTCAGAAAGCAGTGATCACAAAAATCCAAGAAAGCAGAGTCCAAAGTAGATGAGCAGGGGTCAGAAATAAAAAGCAGCTAGAAGATTGTCCAAATAGCGATTCTCGTACCAACGCGAGTTGCGTAACTGTGGTACTCGCTCAAAAATGCATTATATTTATACCAAATTCAAAATTTCACAAGATTGCGTCATAGCATGTTACAAAAACCAATGAGATTGCATAATTCTGGGAAGGCGCCGCAGCGCTCCCAGCGGCCGAGCGGTGAACTACGTCATTCGCGATTGCACAATTTCACCGCGCGGCAGATTTCATATGGCAGATACAAATTAATTCACAAAAAATGCATTTTAGCTCCCAAGAGACTAATACTGTGTTATTTTGTAATAACAGACCTAGCAGATGATAATAACACAGTTATTTGGACGGGCTGGGTCATACAAGGCCCAAAAAACTAAAATTAAATTTGCCACAAACGGCTCAAATTTTCAAAAATTCATAAAAAATCAAAAACAGCATTTTTACAAGTTTTGCTATGACAAATGTAAATTGCGCATGCAAGCGCTCATTTTAACAGTAATTCCAAATATTTCAGGTAAATATTTACTGAGTTATAGGCATTCAAAAAAGCGCCAAAAACCAATTTTTTATTCCACTCTCAGGCGCGCCTATATCATTCCACATATATAAAAATATATTTTCCAGACAGGCATTCAGTAAAGGAATGCAATGACACTACATAAGTAGGAATTCGTCCACGATAAGCCGCTCTGATCGTCGATTAAAAATTCGACTTTTTATTATTCTCCACGGCGAGCCGTGTACGCGAGCTTACCGCGACGTGGGCCCGAAAGCAGGCGTACACCGTTTCCAAATCGAGAAAAATACAAAATTTTTCTCACGGTCTTCCAGTACTCATTTATTTCATGATGACCATCTCCACGATGGCGCCCGGTGCAGGCCTTCGGGCCCCCGTGGAGGGTATCCCATATACGCATCTCAGACGGGGGCTCGGAATTTGAGTACTAGGCGTTAGAAGTTATAGCCGGTCAGGTAAGCTTGTAAAATCTCTCATATTCAAAAACATTTATTTGCCCGTCGGCGGATTCAACGGCGGAAAGAAAGAGACGAGACCCTCTGCAGCGAGACTCGTCTCCCGTGTTGGCGAATATTGCGTGCCACACTCATGCCCATTTAGTGTTGGCGAACATCGCGGGTACCGCGTGCCACACACATACTTTACTTTGGGGCGTTACATCGCGGAAGAATCCCTTCGGCTCAAACTTCTAACCTTTGTCCACGCACCAATAGGTGCCAAATAAAAAATTGTTTATTTCCATTTTATTCATAAAAATTCATAAAATACCAATACATTTTTCTCATCAGAGATTCAACATAATGCACATGACAATATTGCATACAAAAAGGGCGCCAAGCGCTGCTTCTTACAAGGCATCAACATATTTTTAAAATATTTTCATAACATATACAAATTCCACACATATTTGTATCGACACTTGTAGCTGGAAATAACATCGGCGGCCAAACAGGCCGCATTTTTCATATTCATTTAACAAAGGGCCATCCTCAGGGCTAGTGTCCGGACGATGTTGTTCTACAGCTAGTTGGAAGCAGTATGCGCGCGCGGCCCCCCTCCAGTCGCGGCAACAGCCGCTGGGCACTGACTTGCGCGCGCTCCGATCGGCAACCCAATTTTCAGTGGTGGCATACACACCTCGTCTCCAATGCAATTTTCTGTATGTAGCGGCTGATTTATTTTGGACAGGCGCCGCTCATAGTGGTCATGTTATGTTCTCATTTTTTACATGGCTCAACCCTGTCCGTTCCAATATATATACACACAAGATGCGTATATTTACCGACATCTCGTATATCTGACCTATATACCCAGTAAACGTTAACTTATTCATGTACAGAGAAAAAAGAAAAAAAAATCGCTTTAGATTTTTTTGTACCGAAATCCATGGCCAATTTACCCTCTTTAACAATTTTGTACATTGCCGTTTCCGAAATATGTGAAAATTTCTTGAAAAACGATCGAAACAACGTGACTCGCATGTAAACAAAATCTGACCGTTGATATGAATTCAGTATGGTGTCGTTAATTCAAAATTTGTCTATTTTCCAGATAAGTTGGACGGACTATACAATGAATATTGCATGGGGCAATCAACGGGATGATCAACCGTAGATGAGAGCGACTCACACAATTTCATCAGATTTGATAAACACTTCCGCCTATACGGGGAGAAATATTATCAAGTGTATTCACTTAATCCGATTCTTTTCTCTTAATCACTGATTCTTTGATTGTCTGATTCTGATTTTGGATTCTCTGTTTCTTTACCCTTAATACATTTTAATCAGATTTCTTATGATTATATAGCGAGGCTGGCGCCCACACAAGAGGACTTACAAGGGTGGATGAATTCCTTCAATGAAGAGTGCACTCAAGTTGGGATGAAGATTAACACTGCCAAAATAGAGGTGATGGTCGTAGGAAGAGACCAAGAGTAGTGTTCGATCAGCATACAGGGAACCCAGCTGAAGCAAGTCAAAAAATTTAAATATTAGGGTGGAATTTTCGAGGCAGGAAAGTGAAATAGATGGAAGAATTAGAGCCGCGGCTGGCGTTCTACGTTCTTTATATAGTGCGGTGATAAGAAAATCAGAGCCTAGTGTCTAGACAAAACTGACTGTTTTCAAATCTGTGTACAGGCCCACCCTAATATATGGCCATGAAATTTGGATCCCAATGAAGAGAAAGAGAGGATTCAGGCTGCTGAGATGAGTTTTCTAAAGGGGTAGCGAAAGTCACATTGATGGACAGAGTGAGAAGTGTCGACATAAGTCGCATTATGTTATCTATGTACTGAAGCGTCAATGGTATATACTTACAGTATGGATAGCTTTTAGATAAAGATGATAATTCAGTTCAGAAGTTAGGAGGAGTACAATCATCAAATGAGTTGAATTCTTTTAATACACTTTCACAAAAAGTAGATATCCTCATTGAGACTTAGTTGTCCTTTGATGCATCAACCATCAAACCAAATGAAATATCTATTTCAGCAACTTCAACAAATGATGTTCGGAATGATTTGTCCACTCAAACAAAATCACCTGACAGTTTATGCCTCTTAACTATATTTCTGTTGGCTCTAATTCACAAATTATTATTGTTACAACTGCCAAAGCCATATATTTAGTTAATATCAGTGTAGTCTGGCCAAAGAAAAAAGTAGTAATACTAGGCGTAAAAGAGAGTACATTTCTTCTGGCAAGTTCTATAATGGCAGTTAAAAAAGCAGAAATGGAAGACAAGGAAGAGAAAAACAATTAAGAAAAGATAGATGAAGAAAAAAGTCAGTTTGAACAAAAGAAAAAAACGCGTCTTCTGGAGTATTCTGCCATGTTTTTACGACCTTTCTGGCCAACGTTTTGGATCCCATTGCAGGGCCCATCATCAAGGCTGATGTGTTTTTATGAGACCACAACACCAATACTCACAATAACACATCAGCTCTGATGATAGATCCTGCAATAGGATAGGACGAAACGTCGGCCAAAAAGGTTGTAAAAAAACGGTATAATGTCCCAGAAGATTCTGAGCGGCTGTGAAAACCTAAGAACATTCTTAAAAAAAACTCAACAAATGAGAAACAGTCGATGGATTTATCAAATCAAGATCTTCAGAAAATGAAGAATTAGAAAGAAGTCCAAAAGATGGAGGATATGCATTAGTAAAATTCAAAATCTCAGGAAAGGAGAGAAGAGTATCTAATACATTTGTTATGCCACAAATACCTAATCTGACATCTGTTGCAGAGAATAGTATTATAGTCCGTCCAACTTATCTGGAGAATAAAGGAGGGCGTCCCAATCGTTGTGGTACTGCCCATGGTCTAAAAATTATCTCATTTGTAGGGAATTTTTTGCAAATTCGTTTTTTCTTAAACAAGTTATTAAGCAGTATACGAAACGATAAAAAGCAAAAAATGTAAACTAACGTACAAATAAATTTATCAAAATATATATTCGTAAAATACACAATATCACAAAATGGCGTTTTTTTCAAAATCAAAGAAAAATACAATTTTCAGGAAAAAACCAAACAATAATAATTATTTTAGGCCGGCGCCACATTACGCAGATCTTCCGCCGCGTCTTTTCCGTTGCGTCAAATCGGCAAAGCAAATAGATCGACCGATCATCCGCGTAGTGTGTTTAATAAGCCCATATTATTCCTTGTATGGAAAGAAATGTAGCGATGTTCCACGACAGAAGAGACGCGGCGGAAGATCCGCGCAATGTGGTGCCGGTTTTATTCGGTGTCTCATACCTAATGATCATGACCACCATGTTTAACTCAGTAACACCTAAGGATATCAATCGGTTTAGGGCCGTTGTATCAACTTGGTTCAAAGCATAGATATTTTGCATTTTCCACCGATCAAACAACTCGCTCTCGTAAAAATCTATGCTTTAAATGAACTATTGCTATAAAGTAAGTTGATGCAACCAGTCTTTAATGTGCATAAATAAAAAAGTTTATTTTTGAAAAAAAGATGTTTATACAAATGAACTCGTTAATGAATTATGTAATAAAAAGTATAAATAATAAAAATTCTATGTAAAAAAATTATCTAATAAAATATGTTCTAAAACTTTTCTCATCTTACGGCTTCTAAATCAATTTTTCCACTTATCCGTGTTCTTTTTTTTCCGGGTGTAGATATTTTAATGCCCATTTCCACGGCCACTTTACCTTCTTTAACTATTTTGTAAATTGCCGATTCAGAAATACCTGAAGAAATTGTATAATAGTAAAATAAAAAACTAAGTATGGGAAAATCATTATAACTGCATGGCAGCACTAACCTGAAGTGGCGGCAATAAGTCTATGAACAAAATCAAACGGTATAATTGGGACTTTTAGATGTTGTTCTTCTTCAAAAAACGTGTGCATTTTCAAGATTATTTCCCGAACACCGCTTTTAATGGTTTTTGGCATGGTGACAATCTAAAATTTTCTTAAAAAACTATCGAAACAATCGTGAACCTCTCTGTAAACAAAGTCTGTCAAAGGTCTGTCAGCTGTAGATAATCCAATATGGCGTCGTTAGTTCCAAATTTGGCCATTCTTCAGATAAGTTAGACGGACTATAAAATGATAATGCCATTACCCGCTTCCACAAAAGGGACTAAATTTCTTTCAAAAAATGTTCTCAGGTTTTCACGGCCATTCAGAATGTTCTGCGTGTAGTTTTTTGAGATATTCTGCCATGTACATCTGACCTCTCTGGCCGTCGTTTCGGATCTCATTGCAGGGTCCATCATCATTCCTGATGATGGACCCTGCAATGAGATCCGTAACGTCTGCCAAAGAGGTCATATACAGTAACCGGCAAACATCTTGAAATTTTACATGCGCAGTTTGCGCATGTACCATTCCACCAACGAGGCCCAAATTTTGTCTTCTGCGCATTCCCCACTACGCCAAAAAATTTCAAGAAGTTTGCCGGCAACTGTACACACGGAAGAATACTCCAGAAAACTACAAGCAAAAAATTCTTTTTTATCTTTTCAGATTGATCTGTCCGGGTATAGTGTGGCATTAAAAGTTACCTCATTATTTAGGTATAGGCACGATAAGAGCATAATTATAATAAAACTCATAATTTTCCTATAGTTACTTACCTATCTTCTTTTATTTTTATTCAAAATATTAAGAAACCTTATAAAAACTGAAGTGGCCAGAACTGGCACAATGGCATGGCCAAAACTAGATAAAAGTGGCCAGAACTGGCACATTTGGACACATTTCAAGTTTGATGTTTATATTTTAAATTATATTAAATTTTATATACTTTTTTTGTACATTTTCAAATGAGTAATTAATGTGCTATATGGGGAAATTAAAAAAAAATCGATTCTGACTATTTTTGAGTTCGTAGTGATGCACAGTTGGCAAAACATATTTTAAAGTGGCCAAAGCTGGTCCCTTAACCCTACCTATCTATATAATAATTTATGATATTCAAATATATCTACCCCTACTTTCAATGTATAGGAATTTGGTTTTCGAATTTCGTCAAAATGTCAAAATTTCTAAAATTTGTTACGCTTTACATTATACTTTTTATAATAGCCTATTTAATTGTTATTAGTATATTATTGTATGTACGAGGACGAATTTCAACCAGTGTTTGAAAAGAAACAGAACTAACAATGCATTAAAGGCAGCAAAAATGTTTCAACGCATAACGAGGCATTGGTTATTCTCATGTGTCAGCGATATTAAAATAAAATATAAAAATTACCATTACTTCTGGTGGTGCTGGTAGGTCTGGATTTTTTTTACCTATTTTATTCACGTGTATAAATAATATGTATGTACCTACGTAAATGGTAAATCATTGTCAAATTTTTATGTTACAAAGGATATTTAAAGAAAAATATGGAAATCATTTACCTACCTAATTTTATAAATATATAATCGTTATATATTTTTAAAAAATATCTTTAAGGTACAATAGGGTATTCATAATTCGTGAATGAAATTGTTAAAGCGACCTATTTACTACATATTATAAAGTAATTCTAAAATATTATAGTTTTGCTCTTAGTGCCGTAAAAGGTAATCAATGTTGTAGAACAAAATAATCCTTGAAAACTTGTAAAATAATGACATCCCTCACATAAATGTTAAAATGAATACAAAAAAAAATTATTAATATATTAATTTCATTCGATGTTCGATGATACTCGAAAAATCGTTTAACTTTTATCTAGATAGTAAGTCCACAGGGAATTCGCTACAGTTTAAAGCCAAGGGTAACATGACAATAATTATTATCTCCATTATTATTACGGGTCATTTTTGTGAGTGGTCATACTAACATGCTGAACCATAAATATTTCGCCTTGCGCTTGCTCGCTCGTTAATTGTAGTGTAATATGACGGCTGACATCGTATAACTGTACTTTTTTGTGCGGGGCCGCGTGTGCGCGCTCCGCTCTTCTGGCTACTTGATTGATCGGGACAACCAGATCGTCCGGGTCCGGGTCTGGGTGTTTGGTTACCGGTTGCCGCGTTATCTCATTTTATGTCATTTTAGTTTATCTTGCCGGTGGAGGCGTTTCTCGAAACGGCTCGTACAATATTCAAAATGTTTTCCTACTCGATTATACTACCTTTACTTATTTTCGGCACGGTGTTATGTGTCGATGATGATGCACATACTCTCAAATACACGTCGGAGTCTTTCAAAGTTGAGGTTCCGAAAAAGAACCACTTTGTAATGTTCTTTGCTCCTTGGTAAGTCTTATCATTTAAACGATATTTTATGTTTTAGCGCATTGTTCTTGCGATTCATTTTGCGGGCACTAGATGAATTTAAAAACGTTAGCTTTTTCTATCAATAGTGATTTAGACTTGATCATAATATACCTACATTTTGAACTACAATTTCGGGAAATCCACAACGCCTCCTACAACTTATAATATCCGCCCCCGCTTTCAATAATCACAAATATGTTGATATTGGCTAAATATATAAATGTTATTTTATGTAGATACTTATTTTATATCAAAAATTTACCTACCCACTTAATTTATACTTAATTCAATTCCACACTTATGAAATATCTACATGGTTGCATTTCTACATTATCTCAGTAGATGTATGGACTGTATTTGCTATTGTATCTGCATTTGCATTTTGAAATCTTGAATAATCGAATTAGTTCTTTTTTATTATTATAACAATATATAAATAATGCCAAAAGTGATAGCAGTATGCTTGTTGTGATGGTAAAATGTTATGTTTGCACCCTAAAAGATAGTTATGGGTAGGTATGTAATTTTATTAACCAGGTATTTAAAATATTTTCTTTACCAAAGTACCCATAAAAATAATTTACAATTTTTTATCTTTGTGTAAATTTTCAGATCTATTTGAACTTTGGCTTGTAAAAATCTCAACTCGGTGTTTAATTTAATCAAATAATTTATAAAAAAAACATTATTTTGATAAGACGTTGTGTGTGGGGTATAAAAGCAAAGGCAGCAATATCCAAAAAGTTAAAAAATGTTTTGAATGCAGTCACCGAGGATTACTAATTTAAAATGTACTAAATTATAGATTTTATGTATCTATCCTTTCCAAAATCTTGTTTCGTATAAATTTATAGGCTATGTTTCTTATAAAATCTCGAATTCAGTACATTATAAATCAGTTATCCTCAATAACTGTGTCATGTCAAAGCAAAAGCCGCGTTAGGGGTACGTGCGGGGAGGGAGGGGTTCAAAAGAGTTCAAAATGGAACCACGTGGTTTATGGACGGTTCAAAAGAGTTCAAAATGGAACCACGTGGTTTATGGACGGTTCAAAAGAGTTCAAAATGGAACCACGTGGTTTATGGACACTTTATTTGGCACTTACTTTGTGGTGCAATGTGACTATTTTAATTTACACTAAATTAAACTCCGTAATTTATCTAATATTGAGTTATTTTGTCGCATTTTTTGAAAAGAGCATTCCTCATCATCAGGTTTAATTAATAACTAATTTAAATACATAATTTTGTCAACCTATTTGAGTAGGGTAGCAGGTTGCTTAGTGGGGAGGTTTAAAGTTAAAAACTAAAATGAATTTATTAGAAAAAAGTGGAATATACAAAATAACTTGTGGAGTTTGTGATAACAAACAGATAGGCACTATCCCAAGAAATCGAAAAAAGAACATCGCCGTTGTCTTAAAAATAATAATACATAATTGACACGAATCATTCTTTTGATAGTCATAAATTTAAATTACTGCAATGAAATCCTAAAGAATTTAAATTCTCAAAAAAAACTTAAGAATAAGGTAACATTCCACAACATCCTCCGATCATAGGCCTGTTCCCTATAATGACTAAAAGATTCCTCCCCATTCTGCCCTACTCGGTTGACAAAATTCTGTATTAGGTTAGTTGTTAATTAGACCTGATGACGAGAGGAACTGCTCCTCTCGAAACTATAGTATTGGCAAAATAACTCATAGTGTGTGCATTACAAAGTTCAATTTAGTGTAAATTATTAAAAGCCTCATTTGTAACACACATTTTCCTGTGAAAATGTTTTATGTTTTCTTTCGCTGGGGATCAATTATATTGGCGGATATTAACAAATGAATGGCTAGACAACTCTACATAAATAACAATTTTTTTAACCATCGGCTTGGGCTTTATTTGTTAATGCTGTCTAGTTCCACAATAACATTGTATTTACCAATTTCTAAAGACTAAAATCGTTTTTCTTCAATGTCAGATTGGAAAACTAAATTAATAAGTTATTATTATAAATTTAAAAATTTCAGGTGTGGACATTGTAAAAGACTTTCTCCAACTTGGAGTCAGCTTGCAGAGTTATTGAATGTTGGAGAGGACTCCAAGGTATCCATTGCTAAAGTTGATTGCACTCAAGAAAAAGATATTTGCTCCGAAAATGACATTACAGGTTGATATTATTATTATTTTTACTACAAGACAGGAAGGTATTTTAGGAAAACTTTATTAGTTGGCCTTTTTTATTATTCTTTTAAATAGATGTAGGTATACAAAATATGTGTCACGTCAATATTTTATATAAGTGACTTCAAAGTTTCAATTTTTTTCCACTATTTCTGACTTTTCTTCTGTAAAACATTGGACTATCATTATAATAGTGTAATAATATTATTATATATTCATAAATTTAAAAACTCTAGTCATCACACCCTTTCCACCAGGGGTAGACAAAGAGGGTAGAACGCCACACTTTTCCTTCCTGGCACACTACTTTTGCTTCTATCACTTTCATACTTTTCTCATACAAGTCAAATATATTAAGATAATTAAATTCTTAATTCCGGTTAACCTACTTTTCAGCTTTAACGGGCACTCCCTCGCTCAAATTAGTCGGCTTTATCTAGGTTTTAATGTAATTAGAAAACTCTAGAAATTCATAAAAATATGTACCTACAAGTGTATCAAATAATTATTACCTCTCGTTTATACTGCACATGTTTTATTAGAAGTAGACTATTAAAATGGTTGATAAGGTGCCTATGAAAGATAAAACCTCTTTTTTTTACAGGATATCCAACTTTAAAGTTTTTCAAACACGGTGAAACAGAAGGAATCAAATTCCGAGGGATAAGAGATCTGTCCACCCTAACTAACTTTATCAATGAACAATTGGGTGAAGTGCCAAATGTAGGTATTATATCATCCAGTTGATTTACTTTATATAAATAGTAGGGATGGGTCGTCGACGTATTTACCGTCGACGAAACGAGACCGTCCACGTCCGTCCATCAACTCGTCCGCGTCAACTAGTTGAATTCGTCAACTTCGTTACGCGGACGTTCAATCTAAACATCGGGACGATGGTCAACTGTCTACGGTTCGACGCGACGCTGCTCGACGGCTATTTTTATTACGTTAATTTTTAAAATTTGAAGAAGTTCGTAGGAATATAGTTTCGGGGAAAGTAAAACCGCTACTTGTGCTTATATGTAAAAAAAAATATTTTATTATTTATTTGTTTACGCACATTATAGGCTTTTACATATTGTTTTATATACTTCTTTCTATATATAATAAAGAAAGAAGTAGGTATACACAACAATATCAGGAATAAGCAGTAAAATATTAGTTCAATAAAAAATAAAATAATTTAACAGAATTGTTTTATTTTATACAGCGCAAAATTGGGAATTCACCGAAACGTCGCACGTGCACATCGCACAAATCAAGTAAAAAATAATAGATAATAGCTTATTAAGCCTATCTCGCCCTACGCATGCATTCAAATTTCAAGTCTCTGTCATAGTTCGTGTACGCAGATCTGCACTCTATGGTCATTTACTTTAGAGTTGAAATGAAATTACCCGTCGAGCCGTCTATGGCGTCTACAAGTCGACAGCGAGAGATGAGAGATAAATAAACGGAGACGTTTTGTCTTGCTCTCGCTCGTTGCTTTGCATTACATTGAATCTCGAATCGTCCACCGACCACGGCGTCCGCCGTCCACCGTCTATGAATTCAACTAGTTCATGCGATGAACGTAAACCGTCGACGCGTCGATGCAACATCAACGATTGATTTCAACTAGTCCGTCCATTCAACGCCCATCCCTAATAAATAGGCATTATGTTACCCAGTGACTTTTTTTTATTTTTTATTTTTTTTATTTAATATTAAAACTACATTTAAATCATAATACATTTGTCTATTACAATCTACTTAGATACATTTTATTTTATTGCTTTGCCTCTCCAAAAATGAGACTTGCTCATGTGCTTGGTGAGGGGCTTACACTTTATTAGTTTATTTTGGATTTGGCTTATTTGTTCCTTAGCTATATGTCTTGTTATGCATTGTCAAATTGTATCGATCTAAAGTGTTGGTTTATTTTTTTCTTTAATTGTTGTAAGTCATCGATTTTCTTAATATCTGTAGGTAGGTTATTGAAGTTTTTTATGCCCAAGTATATGTAGTTTTGTTGACACAGTTTGGTATTATATTTTGGGATTTTAAAATTATTTTTGAATCTTAATGATGTGTTTTTTTCAAATTTAGCAGTTATGTTTTCTTTAATTAGTTGTATAATTGACGTTTTTTTGTAAACATTCTCTAATTTTGGAACTTGGAATTTAGAGAAAAGTAATTGTGTAGAGAAGGTTTTTCTTTTTTTAAATATTACTTTTATAATTGATCTTTGGATTACTTTCACTGTGTTTATGATGTTATTATACGCCCCTCCCCATCCAATGATTCCATATTGGAGTAGTGCATGGACAGAAGCGTAATAAACCATTTTTAAATTATCTATGGTTAGTGTGTTACGCAATCTTATGAACATATATATGCATTTCCTTATTCTTTTGACCAACTCGCTAATGTGGCTGTGCCATTTTAGGTGTTGGTCTATTATTACACCAAGGTATTTTAGTTCTCTTTTAGATTCTAGGGTTGAGCATTTGTCATTGCAGTTAGTTTTTTTGCAGTTGGTGTCATGTACAATAATTTGTAAATTTGAAGGGATTGTCGGTTTTTTTATTGAAAAAGGAATAAAGTAAGTTTTGTCGGAATTTAAGGAGAGTAAGTTGTTGTCAAACCATAATTTTAGCGTATTTATGTCATTGTTCGCTTGTGTATTAACTGTGTCTCAGTCGCTTCCTTTCGTGATGATCGCAGTATCGTCAGCGTATGATATTATTTTTCCGTTCAGTTTTAGGTTGAAGATGTCGTTAACGTATATTATAAATAGCAATGGGCCTAGAACTGTCCCCTGGGGTATACCGAAGTCGCTGGTTAGGGGTTACTGGTTACTGGAGAATAGACTTTATATAAATAAAATATATAAATACCCAGTTGGTTTACTTTATGTAAATGGGTATTATATTAGGTCCTTACATATGAAATTGGTGTTTTGCTGTACTGGCAAATTTGATCTCAAATATCTTCTCTTTGGTTAGGAATTCCAAATCCAAATTTATACAGCTATTTACTCATGTATTTGTGTTTTGAAAATTATAATTCATTTGTTTTTTCCTCAATTGTTTTTTCTTTGCGTCACTCAGTTTACAAAATGAAAAACTTGAAATATCGCGTTATTTACGAGTACGAGTTCCACCGTGGCACCAGTGCTGCAGAAACGGCTCGAAGGATTAATGATGTGTATGGCGACGGTGCCGCAAAAGAAAACACAGTGCGTTTTTGGTTCCAACGTTTTCGTTCTGGAAATTTCGACCTGCAGAACAAGCCCGTGGACGGCCGGAGACCAAAGTTGATAATGAAGAATTGAAGGCTATTGTGGAAGCGGATCCATCGCAAACCACATCCGAGTTAGCTGCAGGCTGCTGTGTTAGTGATAAAACTGTTTTAATCCACTTGAAGCAAATTGGTAAGGTGAAAAAGCTTGAAAGGTGGGTACCTCACGAATTGAGTGAAGCAAATCAACAAACGCGCGTTGACTGCTGCGTTGCATTACTCAACCGGCACAATAATGAAGGGATTTTAAATCGAATCATTACCTGTGATGAAAAGTGGATCCTGTACGATAATCGGAAGCGCTCATCGCAATGGCTGAACCCTGCCGAACCAGCCAAACCATGCCCCAAGCGAAAATTGACTCCAAAAAAGTTACTTGTGAGCGTTTGGTGGACTAGTGCTGGTGTCGTTCACTACAGCTTTCTTAAATCTGGCCAGACGATTACGGCAGATGTCTATTGTCAGCAACTGCAAACCATGATGGAAAAGCTAGCTGCTAAACAACCGAGGCTGGTTAATCGCTCTAGGCCACTGCTGCTTCATGATAACGCTAGACCACACACTGCACAACAGACGGCTACCAAATTAGAGGAGCTTCAATTGGAATGTCTAAGACATCCACCGTACTCTCCGGACCTTGCCCCAACAGATTACCATTTTTTTCGAAATTTGGATAACTTCTTGCAAAGGAAAAAATTCAACTCCGATGGGGCAGTCCAAACCGCCTTCAAAGATTTTATTGATTCCCGTCCGAATGGTTTTTTTAGTAAAGGGATCGATGAACTACCTATGAGATGGCAAAAGTGCATAGATAGCAATGGTACATACTTTGATTAAATAAATATATTATAATAAAAAAAAATCGGCTTTATGTTCCTCCCATACTAAACGCAATTTCATATGTAAGGACCTAATATTATCCAGTTAGTTTACTTAATTTAAAAACTGTGCCCCTCGAGTTATAACATTGTCATAATACATAACTTCAAAAAAAATAAAAATAACTTATTTTTTCTTAATTTCTTAAATTTGTTTATATTTCTAATCTGCTGAAAAAATGTGATATCATCTTTTATCTTGTAATAATATTCATTTTGTGCTGTTTTTTTTATATTAATCTGTTTGTAGTATACAGGTGTCTCATGAAAATGTTCAAGCAAGCATGACCTAATATCAATAGTTAAGGAGATATGTGATATCAAAGTCTGCATTTTTTTTCAATATTTCTGATTTATTTTTGCAATATGTTAAACTATCATTTCAGTAACTTACATTGATCGTGAAAAAATCATTTTCTCCAGTACAACTCAAACAAAATGTTTAAAAAAATATATTTTTAAAAATTTCAAGGTTTTTATCGTTTTATTTGACTTGTATTAAAGCGAATGAACTTTTCATAATCAATAAGTTACTACATTTATAGTACAACTTTTTTAAAAAAATAAGTCAGGAATATTGAAAAAAAAATGCAAATTTTGATATTAGGTCATGGTTGCTTGAAGATTTTTGACTCATTATCAAGCCAGGAACCCACCTGTAAATTTTTTGCAACTAGCTATGAGACACTATGTTTATTCAGCAGTTCCTAGAAAAATTGACACTGAAAATTGAATAACATTTTTATACACTCATACATTTATGGTAAGCGCTTAGTACCTATCAATCCCTGTGCTCCTCACACACCAAGCCAGTGCCAAGCCTATCTTAGTTACTCAATTAATAGACTGCGGTGCAAATTGTTATATAAATTAGTGATGGTCAAACCGTTAGTTTTAATCGGTTACACACAGTACAGTTATTTGGGATTTCAGATTTTGGTATCTGATTGTATCGATAATTGGTAACTGAAATATAACTGTTCTATGCTACCGATGATTACCCGTCGAATTGCAAGAAATCAGTTACCAATCATCGGCACCATCAATACAAATCTCAAATAATGGTTAGTGGGTCACCGGTTAAAACACCATCTCTAATACAAATATACATTGATATATTTTTTTTGGGTTAGAATTTAATGCATCGTTTTATAATTTTTATACACTTTGTTAACATCATGTAACATGTACACTTTTTTTATTATCAAATTTTAGTAAAATGTTAGTTATGTTAGTATATAAATTACACTAAAAATTACTTTTTTATCTACTGGTTTCGAGAAGTAATTTGTCTCTTCGTCCAAGTGCATGTTGGCCTTTAGTTAGAGTAACTCGCATCTGAAGAGTTTTTTGTGAAGACGTTGGTATGTAAATAATACTACGGTTGTGGTGTTATTTACATGCTTGGCTGGCTGACGAAGAAACGTCTCGAATCCGGTAGACAAAGTAATTTTTATTGGTAATATACTAACATAAATAACATTTTGTTTAAAATGTCTGACCACAAAGTTAATGCTTTGAATGTTAAAAATATTAATAATATCAAATTTTAATATTCATTGTGTTTAAATTATTATAATAATTTTATTATATTTATTTTCATTCCAAAATGATTTTGAAGGTGCAGCATATCCGTACCGATCCTAAGTGACAACTCCGCCACACCACCCAGTTGACTTCTGAGGCGAATTTTCACATAACAATATAATGCCGATGACACCTATGAAGTTTTAAATAAATTATTAAAAAGAAAAATAATGTTCATTTATAAACCCATGAATTGTTAAATTATTTGATTATTGATTGAAAGATCAATAAAAATGTGTTTCTCCTTTTACATAGAATATTTTTTAGTGAATGTTGAAAGTAAAAGGATAGAAATAGCATGTACAGAATAGAGTTGGATTAAAAAAAATTGGATCATTTTATGAGCTTAGGGGTGGACTGAAATATATGTACATAAGAATATTATTTCGGATATTTAATATATTTTTCAATATGTATGAGGAAGAAATAGTAGGAAAAAAAATGTTCTATGCAAGGGTGATATGTTGCATGTGTCTGTAGAGCGAGTTCAGCAGTCTTTGGTGGATTACTTTGATTAGAATTCATCGCAGCGATGAATCCCTAGAGTACAATAATAGGTAAAAGTATGTTGCTTGAGTTATTTCAAGATGGGTTCAGTCAGTTGTAGGATAAATGTCAGGATGCAGTAGTGGTGGGGTTAGGTTAGGTTAGGTCGAATGGTTTCCCTGTGTTGCCATTTTCCTACAAAGTTGTGTGTGCATTTAATGCTCATAAATATATTGTTCATTTTAGGATGACGAAGATGATATCACGCCCATTGGATTGGAAAGAAATGGTTTAGTTGATCTAACTGAAGACACTTTTAACAAGCATGTCTCCCATGGAAAACATTTTGTAAAGTTTTATGCGCCTTGGTGTGGGCATTGTCAGGTCTGTATTTTGATTGCTTGTAGTATTTAAATGTTCACGATTTTATTGAGGTTCCAAAGATACCAGCAAAAATTGTAAGGAACTTTGATTTCACATGATGTGGGTGGATTTTGTGCTTTTGGACATCTGGTGGCTGAACTGTCTAGATATTTCACCATTGACATTGTTATTGTCATTGACCATAGACACAAACTCTTCAACATACTGGTTATCGGTTATACTACTAAATTTAAAAATATACTCGTGTATTTATTTGAAAAGTTTATCACACTCTTATCATTGCCAAATGATAATATTGTCATAATATATTTTGCTGACACTAACATAAAAAATGCCATGTTTAAGACTCTGTCACGCTTGGAGTATGTAAAAAGTTAATAAAATAATTATTTTACTGTAGCACGAATTTCTCGTTAAAAATTATTATACATAAATAACACAACTAGATATTTTCAAAATAAATACAGTTATATGTTTGTCGTGAATTGTTCATTTTAGATTACAGTTAATGATACAATTTATATTCGTAGAGACAATAATGAGAACATGAAATATGTGTGAAAAATTACTTTATTCATTCAATTTCTCTAGCCGACATGACAGGTTTCGTTGTGGGATCTAACTTTAGGACTATTCAATGATTGTCCAATGTTATTTATCGTCCAAATTATACATAAATGGAACATCTTATTGCATTTTTAAAAATGTAATTTATTAAAACGAATAGAACCTGTTTAATTCAAAATTCAAGGGACCCAAAAAAAACCTTTTGAATTATGCCAACCCCGTTAATTCTAAGTTCGAGGTAAAAAAAATCACGATCCAATTGCAAATTTTGCCAAAAATAAAATTCGCGTAAAAAGACATTAATTTTGTGAAAAACATCTGTATTTTGGCATATTTCAAGAAATCATTTCGAAAATGCAATACAGTAAAACCTCGGTTGTACACTTCACCAGGAAACAAAAAACAAAAAAGGGATAAAACTGAGCAATATGTAAAAGCTTACAAATGAAAATTGCATAGAAAAATGGGCTTTCAATGAAAACAAAAGCAATTAATATTTTAATTTTCAAAAATGCTGCTGAAAAAGGGAAAATAACCCTATTTACGTAATCCGGGAAACTCAGCCCGACCGCGATTTGGAGTCTTCTTCAGGACGATACCACCCACAGAAAGTTCTCGCAGACATATCTTTACATTTTTTTTTCAATCATCTTATAATGAATTGTGCTTTTTGTCGCAATGTTTTTAGGGTAAATTGTAAAGAGTATTAACAATTAAAACGGCTAACGTAATATCGAAAATATAGATACAAAGTAAATAATAACTGTCAAATGATTTTAACGCGGCAGCCGTTGTGATATTCGCAAATAGCTGATGCTAAAAAGGGTCATTAGTTAAACATGAAAATATTTACATTCAGTAAATAGTTTGCCCCTTTTTACGTTACTTCATTACTAACATAAAATTTACTTGCTCGAGCCGGAAGCCAAACATGAAAGATGTCCCTTTGAAAATAAAAAATTCATCTATTGTTAATGTGTTAAATTTTTGGAAAGAAAAAAGGAAATTTCATTCGCTAATTTCAATGAATGTAGAGTTGAATTTTCTTAATATTTAGGTGTGAAACGTAGGGATACGAAAATATTCTTCCGTGTAAATTGTGCGAAATATTAGCATGGTAATGTACGGAGATGAAACAGGACTTCGACTTCTCGGTGTAAATAGCAGAAAAACGTAAAACCAAGGTTTTTCTGTATTTATTATGCTAATATAAAGATCGCGACATTTCTATTAACTAAGTACTCAATACATATTGACATATTTGTTCTTCTCACTTGTGAAAAAATCAATACATCTTAAATCATAAAATTTCGAATTATATGATTTAAGATGTATTGATTTGCGGCGCAAGGGGCTAATAATTATCTCGAATTACGAATTACCGGGGCTTACGAATTATCAGGGTTAATTTACTATGAAATTAACATTTTGGGACTTGTGGATTTTAAAAATTTCAAATTATCAGGGTTCGAATTAATGGGTCAAAAGGTTTTGTTATAAAGTGAGTCCACGGATATGCTGAACTAGACAGAACTAAGCGATTAGAAACTGCATCTAGCTCAGCATATCTGAATCGTTTGTTCGCAAACTAGTCACCTCTATTTTATTGAAAGTAATTAAATCTTTATAGATAATTTTTTTAGTGTTTATTTGTATGATTGCAGAAACTAGCACCAACGTGGGAAGAACTAGGAGCAAGTCTTGCACATGATAAAACAGTTTCCATTAGTAAAATTGATTGCACGCAGTTTCGGTCAGTTTGTATGGAATTTGAGGTTAAGGGATACCCTACATTACTCTGGATTGAAGATGGGAAAAAGGTTATGTAATATTTTTACACTGACAAAATTATAATAATTTTTTTACTTCATTAGATGCCAGATTTTGGTAATGGTGTATGAAATTATGTTTGCCTTAATTTACAATGTGTGTGATATTAACTATTGGGGTATAACATATCTGTCCTGTTTTCTCCACTTGATGGAGTATTATTGCTGTTTCAATCTGTTACATGGAACCATCTTGTCATTTGAAAGGTGAAATTTTATCAATCATTTTGTTGTGATTTTGTGACCCTAGCGCGCTTTTGTGTATTTTTAAACAAAATGATAATGTCTTCCTGACCATGTAAAGTTAATTATTTACAACATTATTCAAAAAAGATTGTGATTAAACCAAAATGATCCAGCAAAGACAATTAGAAAAGCCTGAACGCACCCAAAGAAAATTACGCTACGTACTAGTGGGATTGGAAGGATATTGTACACTATGAGCCACTGCCGCTAAATAAAACCGATAAGTACTGCTCACAATCGGCTGAATTCATGCAAGCAATCATCATGGAGAGGCCAGGATTTGACATTGAATAATGGGCCTACAACACGCACAAGTATCACCACACTTTTGCACGCGCATGCCGGTTGCACTGTGTACAAAACACTAACTAAACACACGGTGTTCCGTGTACAAACATGCGTATAGTTGGTGTTTTGTACACGGTTTCCCGTTTACAAACCGGCATATGCATGCAAAAGTGTGGTGGACACTTGAGCTTGCTGTAAGCCCATAAGACAATAGACATTATGTTCCAGCATGACAATGCCAGACAAATGCTTCACTCTGCAAAAATTGTTGCAACATGGGATGTTTTAATGCATCCGCCGTGTAATCCAGATTACTCCCCATCTATCTGGCTAAGATTTGTTTCGGTTTCTGACTTCACTCGATGGTGTAAATTTACCAAATTTGAACTTGTGCCAAAATATCACAAATAATATTTTTTGCTAACAAGAATTTCTTAGCTTTCAGAAAGATAAAAGAAGGTCATCAATCAAAATGGAACATACCAAAGTGACTAAACTTATTTCTGGAAGTACAACAAATATTTTGAAACACTTAAAAAAGGGGTCAAATATATATTACACCAACAATGTTGACAATTTGCGATTTGAATATTTATTACAAAAATGTTTAGTATTATTATTAATTACTATTCATTGTTATCTTTAAGGCGGTACATTCACCGCGAATGCATATTTCGGCATTTTTTACGAAAATGTGGGTTTTTATTATTAATTTATATCAGAATTTATATGATAGATTGCAATTTTTTTAGGGCGATAACTTAGATAGAACCTTTGTTCTTATATAAAAGTAGTAAACTGAACATTGTTTATAATAAATAAGAAAAATATAAGCATTAATCCACAGGCCGCGGCAAAAAAACGTTTTTAATGTTCCCGGGCGAAGATTCGTTCGTTGAAAATTTGTATGTAAGCATACTATGTTTTTTTTATACGTATAAAGTTTGCTTAGTTATCTAGAATCCGTACGTAGGATATTAAGAAATATTCAATATTAATAAAAGTAATAATATTTTAAACATGCTAGAAATTTTTACAATTTTGATGCTTTTCAAATATTGTTTATTCATATAAAAAGATGATTTTAAACGATATATTGTATCTATATTCGCACTTTGAGTCTTCATTCACTATTAAAGAGCTACATTTTTTATTAAAAATACGTTAATTATTATTTTAAAATAAAAATTCTAAAGTGTGAAATGTGTCAAGAAATAGCGAAAATGCCGCGTGCCGTGCGGCATCTGATTGGTGGACGTTTTTATGCCAAATTTGACATTAATTCAAAATAATACCATGTTATATATTCGAAAGCAATCTATTCGTCGCAGATAATGAGGTTTTTTTTTACTAGTTTGATATTATTTTGCTTTTCTACTGATAAAATCATATTGAACTTGCGTCAGATTGTCTGTCATATGCGTGCTTTGGTGACCTTTTAGACGGCGGTATATTCGCGAAGATGTCATTGTAATTTATAAAGTCAAGTAAGATATTAAGTTACGACATAATTTTTAAAATATAGATTAATGGTTGTTTATTTTCTTTTTATTTCAATACATATTGTTGGAGTAGTTTCTTGTTTATTTTAGATAAAAAAATATTTGAATTAAGTTTAATTCACAGGTGTTTTGACATTTCAGTCGGAAGTCAAAATAATATCTAAATCTGCTTATGCGACATAAGTTTTAAATTAAAAAACAGTGATATAAGAAAAAATGTTGTTTACTATTTTTTTATAATACATAAATTATTGGAGAAATATAAATATGCTTTTGTAAATTCTAGACTTTCTATTCTATTCTAGAATTTAAAATTCTAATAATAGTGCACAAGCATGACCTGCGTTCCCACGTATTTTATACGTCGGTACTCCGTATGGTTGACTCATTTCCTCGCAACCTTTCTGTCTTGCATGACATGTAAATATTACGCTCGTACAAGGTTTATCTGATATGACGTTTGTTCATGTCTCGATCTCGTATTGAAGTAGCATGATCTATCGATGCATATCGCCGCTTTTGACAGCTTGAAAATTGTTTGTCCCGCCTTAATCGAATTTTTATTTTTGAACAGATTGAAAAGTATACTGGCCAGCGTTCCCACGAAGCTCTGAAGGCCTACATTAGCAAGATGGTTGCTGGAACCGACGGGTCTGGTGACCGCATAGTGAAAGAGAAAACAGAAACAGATACCAGTCCAGTGGCTACACTCACATATGATAACTTTGACCATGCTATTCAGAAAGGGCATGTGTTTGTCAAGTTCTTTGTTCCTTGGTAAGTAGTCAATTTGTATTACAATTGTTGAACATTTGTAATTTTTAAAAAATTTATATTTTTTTTATTGTTTCAAAAAAATTGGAGCGGATGAAGCATGAAAGAGAACGAGGAACGTTTATACTTTTTTCTCTATAACCAGTATTGGTGGAATATAATTTATTAAGTTTTTAAACAGTCCCCATTTTAAAACAAGGCAACAGATCACATTTGATCAGGTCTACAAAGTA
This sequence comes from Agrypnia vestita, assembly GCA_016648135.1. Classification (NCBI taxonomy): domain Eukaryota; kingdom Metazoa; phylum Arthropoda; class Insecta; order Trichoptera; family Phryganeidae; genus Agrypnia; species Agrypnia vestita. Next base: position 125,233 of record JADDOH010004236.1, read on the forward strand.
AATTTTTCATAAAGGTTTGATTGAAATCCAATAAGAATAACTGGAGTTATCATGTCCACAAAACCTGTTACACATATTACAAATGAGGGATATAAAAGCAAACCTCTTCAAATCGAAATTTAAGGGACCCAAAAAACATTCTGTATTATGCTGAAGCCCGTTAATTCGAAATGTAATTCAAGGTAAAAAAAAACGCAATGCGATTGAGAAATTCGCCAAACATCGTAAAATTCTTGAAAATAACCATCAATTTTGTGAAAACTGTCTGTATTTTTGCATATTTCAAGTAATGATTTCGAAAAGTCTATATTTATTATACTAATACAAAGATCGCAACATTTCTATTACTAAAGTACCCTATCAAACATAATAATTTTGTTGTCTTTCCATCCGTACATCTGTCTGTCTCTGTATCTTCGTGTAATGTTCGTAATTTCGTTTGTATTCAATGCTAAAAAAACGGCTGGAGATGAGGCCACCAAACCTGAACCGGCTGATTAACGCATGTTGCTACGGCTATCTCTCCATAGATCGCCAAAAAATTGCTATAAGTATATACTAGGGCTTAGCAAAGACGTGAACCAATGATCATTTTTGACAGGCTGTAGCTAGATTTTACACGTTTGTTATTCTCATTCACAAAAAAATCAATGTTTTTTTTCAATTTTGTAAAATTTCAAATTATGTGAACTAAAATGTATATGACGCAAAGGGCTAAAAATTACATATTTCGAATTAGGAAAATGATGTAGGTTTCATAGATTCCAGAGAAATTTCCTTGATTAATGACAGGTTTTTTGCATTCGTCTCAAAAACGCTTCAGTGGGATATTACTGCATTCCTTTTATACCCCTTATATATGTATAAACTTATTAACTCTTAAAAGACTGTGCTAAAAAAAACTTTGGGGACGGTGGAGTAACACAGCGTTACCTGATTAGAAATCGTCATAGTTTTTAATATGTGATAAAATATACATATGCACAATACAGATAAGACTTTTTAAAGGTCCCTTTATATAATTATGTAAGGTAAATATACATATTTGCTTTATTTTAGTAAATTATTATAAAATCATGGCAAATCGAATTTGCGTACGCTTCCGCCGACGTTTCAATAGCAACTGAATATAACGACGCGGTCGCCTGCTCGCTTCAGTCGCATGCACTCCGTCTTTGTCTAGCACGTGTTACCCGACTCTATCGTACTCTTTCTATATTGTTTTTTCTTTCGCCGAAACCCAAGCAACCGCCATCTCTGTCCTACATAAAATGTATGGTATTGTCGTGCTCTTTCATGCTCGATTTATCTGCGATGCACAATATACTGCTCTCTCTTACGCATTGGCCGAAAATATGAGAGTAATGAACAAATATTTTTTAATTAAAAAATCTGTACATTCCTAACAGTTTAATTTAGTAATTTTGGTGTGAAAATGTCTATTCGATGATTACAAAAAATGTGACATTTTAGTTTTCGTAAATAAGGTAGATATTTCATATTTTGTATAACAGGTAGACCTACGTTACATCACCGACACACAGGAGTTAAGGAAGAGTGGCTTCTAGGTCATGATTGAAAAAAGTACTTTAAAATTTACAAAATGGACACCTCATATGTAGCATCTGGATGCAAAACCGCCACGTTGCATATATATTAATTGTTCAGTAATCAAAAAAAATGTTTTAAAAATTTCCCTTACACATTTTCCTATTTTTTATTATTTTACATATTAAGGATGTGTTAAAATCTGCATACCAATTTTAAAGATTTTCTTGTTATATTGTTTCCGCAATACAAAGATATATTTATTGCATCGTGGCGGTTTTGCTCCTCACCAACGGATAGTCGATTTTGTAACCGAACGTATACGAGGAACGCACACGCGGATGAACATGCCTTACTTGCAGACTTAACTCTTTGCGAACAATACTGCGATTGAAAATTAAACAATGAAATATATTATTTTATAAATATTTTATTTGTGATTAACAATAGATGCAAAAATATTTTAAGAATTAAAATTTACTACATGTTTTGTGTAAGGAATATGATTTAAATATATTTTAGAAAATATGTAAATACTAATTAACCAACAATAATGGAAACATAAATATTTTTAGAATTAACAGTAATTCCGTATAACTTATCGAGACCGATACTACGTTAAATATAATATATGTTTAAATAGGCAATTATTTCATCAGCGATTAAGAGTCTATAAAAAAAAAATATTATTAAAAATTAATCTTCGAGTACAAAAATTAAATAATTAAAAACAATATCTTAAGAATTAAAAAAGAGTAAAGAAATAAAAAAAGAAAATATATGAAATCACACTTATATGCCTATACAGGCTGTCTCATAGCTAATAGTAAAAATTTTACATGTGGGTTTCTGCCTTAATAGAATGCTCAAGCGACCATGACCTAATTTCAAAAGTTATGGAGATATGCAATATTAAAGTTTGCATTTTTTTTTCAATATTTCTGATTTTATATTTCTGATTCAATATTTATTGCAAAAAGTTAAACTAACATTACAGGAACTTAAATTGATTATGAAAAATTCATACATTTTAATACAAGCCGAATAAAATTATAAAAACCTTTCAAAAATTTAAAATAGATTTTTTTACAAGGTGTACTTCTAATATAAAGTATATAACAGAGCTAGTCCATAATAATTGACAGGTAGATTTCTACTTTAATTATGATTCGAAATTTTTCCAAATTTGCAACCGTGATAAGGAAATATGCGACATTAAAATTTGCATTTTTTTTTCAATATTTCGGACTTATCTTTTTATAAAACATTGGAATTTTACTACACAGTAACTTATACCAAATATAAAAGAATCATTCCCTTTTACCCAAGTTAAATAAAATAATAAATACCCTGAAATTCTAATTGGAAAAAAATTAAATTGGAATTTTTGCAAGATTTTTATCATCTTATATAGCCCTTTCAGCCCGGATCGATTCGATCGTGCATTCACATAAAAAAATATTTCCCGCTAACTAAACTGTTTTTCGGGTTCAAACTGGCGCTGTACTGCGCGTATACGCACGATCATTGCAGGCCGGTTTAAACCCGAAGAAGGGTTTAGTTAGTGGGAAATATATATAATGTGAACACACTATCGTATCGATCCGGGCTGAAAGGGTTAACTTGTATTGAAACAAATTAATTTTTCGTAATTAATAAAAGTTACTGTAAATATAGTTCAACTTTTTGTAGAAAATAAGTCAAAAATATTTTTAAAAAATGCAAACTTTGTTACTACTTATCTCGATAACTATTGATATTAGGTCATGATTGCTTGAACATTTTTGACTCATTATCAAGACAGGCAACTAATATGTTTATAAAAAATTCATTCACTGCAATATAAATTAAATAAAATGATAAAAAATTCAAATTCAAATATTTATTCAATGTTCAATGTTACAAATGTTTACAGTGTTTTCTTTAAAATTTAATGAAGCTTTTTTCATTGTTGTTGAGTGTCTTGGCAGCAAGTAAACACTAAATTGATTTGACGCCCTGCCTGCTACACTAGTAATTTACTGTATTATAGCAGACAGTGCTCTTCCAGTAGTATAATGTTCAAGAATATTTATTATTTATATAACATTTGTGAATAAATCTTATTGCCAATTAAAATTAAGTAATAGTAATAATTAAATGTTTACAATTTAATAATGGTGTTAATTAATTATATTATAGACAAAGGAAAAAAAATGATCTGAATAGGATATTAATAAAATAAAATAAAATAAAACAATTAAAAGTATTTAAAAAGATGACAGTAACAGTAAGACAGTAAGTGACAGTAAATGTTCTTGTAGGAATAGTATATTTTAAATTTAGTTTATATCATGGCTTTTAATAGGTTTTGGGCATGCTTCCTTCCCTTTTCATGCAGCCAGAGTTTCACTTTAGAAGAAAAATACGCGAGACTATGGCTACATGTTTTAAGTTTAGTGTTAAGAGTATTGAATGTTTTTGGTGCTTGGAAGAGGTGAAATCTTTGTGAAAAAGTTTTTTTGAATTTTGGTACAAGATAGTTGCAGTTCACCTGTGCCCTTGTTGAATGTGAGTGAGTTATTTGTTGGTGATCTTGTTTATGTCGGAAAAAATATTTTAAAGTGTTGAGTAAATATGTTTGATTGATGTCCAGGACGTGACATTCTCTGAAAAGTTCTTCTGAAGGAAAACGAAATGGCTTTTTATGAAGAACTCTCAATACCATTTTCTGGGCTTTGCTTAATGAATCTAATATAGTACAAGCTGCACCACCCCAACTGACAGTTGCATAATTAATGAGTGAGTGACACAGTGCATAGTATACTATTCTTCTTGTCGATGCGTCGAGTACATCTCTAATTTCTTTGAAAAAATAAACAAGCTTTCTTATTCGGATTGTAAGATTCAAAATATGTTTTCTCCAGTTTAGATGCTGGTCTATGTACACACCTAGATATCGTATATCTTCCGTTGTCTGCAGATTAGTACAATCACAGGGTTTATCTTTTGATTGACATGTGTGAATCAGTAGATTTTTGGGCTGCTTTATTACTGTTCTTTTACTGATGGAGAAACACATGTATTTTGTCTTTGAAGCATTTACTGTTAGTAGATTTTTGTCAAGCCATGATGTTATTCGATTCAATCCACTTTGTGCCTTTTTCAAAACATTTTCCCAGGAATCATCTTGAAAAAGAAGCACTGTGTCATCTGCGAAAGAAATTATTTTACCGTTTTCTAAATTGGAGTTACACATTTCATTGACATATATGAGGAAGAGCGTGGGTCCCAAAACACTTCCTTGCGGTACTCCATATGATGTTTTGTGGAGGTTGCTGCAGTGATCGCCCGATTTAACTACCTGAACCCTGTTATTTAGATAATCTTCAAACCACGCCAAAGCCGTCCCCCTTATTCCCAAAGCTGATAACTTGTGCAGCAGCAGTGGATGAGACACCGTATCGAAAGCTTTGGCTAGGTCCAAAAATATACCAATACAACGTTTGTCTTTATCTAATTGTGTAACTAAGAATTCCGTTAGTTGACATATTGCATCTTCTGTTGAGAGTTTTGATTGGAACCCGTATTGATTGTTGGAGATTATTTTGTGAATATCCAGGTATTTTAAAAGACGTACTTTAACTATCTTCTCTAAGATTTTAGAAAAAACACTTAGGATCGATATAGGTCTATAGTGGCTCGGATTACGGGGATCACCACCCTTGAATATTGGACAGATTCTAGCCAGTTTTAGTGCATTTGGAAAGATACCCGTTGAGAGACTTTGATTGAATATATAACAAAGAGGCTTACTTAATTGGTCTTTATTATACTTCACTACTTTTGCTGATACCTCATCGTTTCCAGGGGCACTGTTAGACTTTAGGTTACTAATAATTGCAGCAATTTCATGAATGGAGGTTGGAGCAAAGAAAAATTAATATGGATTTGCTGAATTTAAATTTGTTTTAAGGTTTTCTTCAGTAGTTTTTAGACGAGACAAAATATTTTGTGCTAAATTTTTACCAAGCGAAGCGAAATGCCCGTTTACATTATCTAGCACTTCAGTAATGGCCTTATCCTCAGTAGCATGATTTTTTTTTGGAATCAGCATATCACATATATCATTGCTTCTAGTATTTTGTGTAGAAGTCATTTCTCTTATAATTTCCCATGTTTTCTTTGCATCACGTTGATTTTCTTTTATAATATTTTTGTAATATAAGTGTTTAGCGGATTTGACCGCTCTATTACAAATATTTCTATACTTTTTGTAAAAGTTATGTAAGTCGACATTTAGAGGGTTAAGTTTAGACTGTTTGTGTAACACATCTCTCTTATTTATGCAGTAAACTAAACTTTCAGTGACCCAAGATTTCTTAATTTTTTTCCTCGATTTATTAGATATAAGTTCTTGATTTTTTTTAATGTGGCTTTGTAGAATATACAGGAATTTTGAATATGATGTATTAGCATCATTAGTCTCGTATACTGGTAAGCAAGTTTCTTTTTCCAAGTCTTTTTTTAGCATTTCAAAATTTAGTTTGTGTCGGGGTTTTGTACAAGGTTTTGTATTTATTTTTTGTGTTCCAATATCAATCATTACTGGAAAGTGATCCGTGATAGTAGTTTCACATACAATTCCTTTCACCAAGAATTTGATTTTAACCATAATATGGTCTAAACATGCGTTACCTCTTGTTGGGTTGTTGATGGCAGAAACGAAACCTTGTTCAGCTAACATGGATAGGTATTCAGATGCGTTTGTGGTGGGAGTACTTGCAGTTATGTCAATGTTTATGTCACCTGCAATGATCATTGTTGGGTTTTTGGCCATTGTGAGTAGCTCTTCAGAAAGAGAATTTGTGAATTCATACGCATTTTGGAAGGACGGTGGTCGATAAATCCCATATATGTAGGTACCATTACACAAATTAATTTTTAAATTTTTATATCTGGTTCTGTTACTTCGAAATTTAGATTTGCTTTAATGTATGTTACAACACCGTCATTTTGGTTATAATGTTTGGAGGTTTTATGCCTGGTGTACCCTGGTATCGTCTGTATTGTGTCTTTATCTTTTAACCAGCATTCCGTAAGAATAATGATTTGAAAGTCTATATTTAGACGACACAGTAGTACAAGAAGTTCGTCAAAATTATGATTTATGCTTCGTATGTTCATATTTAGAATCTTAAGTGTGCTAGTGCCTCTACAAAAATGTTGTTTACAGTTTTCTGGTTGGTCCACAGTTTTAGTGATAATTGGTTCAAAGGAATCTATTTGGTTTACCAGATCAATTATATTAGCCATTCCATATCTTTCTGTAGTAAATTTGGATGATTTTTTTTGTTACACCAACATTCTGTACAGGTAAATATATCCGAATCATATTGTGTGCATGTTTCATGTAAGGGGACTATTATAGTTTGCGAAATAGCGAATGCCTCTATATCTACCGCGAGATTATTAATATTCATCTTTGTCACTCTGATGTCATGGGTACCGATCTGTAAGCTTTTAAAGTGAAAAGGTTTCATTAAGAGTTGGTAGTAAATACCTACATATTTGCAATGTACATGATTGTTACAGGATGCGGGTATATAGGGTAAGTTCATTTTACAGAAGTAGAATTGAATTAAGATATTGCTTAAACTTATTTTTGAAAGAATACTTTGCTATGTAAGTGAAATGATAATGGTTTATTATGAACTGTATTACCTAGGTATATTGTGGTATTACTATCAAGGTAGGTATATATTTTATAAAAAGTATGTGTTGGAAACAAAAATAAAAAGAAGTTTAAGAATGTGTTATGATTGCTTAGAATGATCTTATTGTCGAGTGTGTATCTTTTCAGTTGATATATAATGTTTTTAAATGCGTCAGTGTAATTATGTGTTATTTATTTTATACTTCATAAAACATGATCTGCTTATTAAAATGCAATAATTCTGTTTCGTTTGTTATTATAATTTGTTTGTATTGATAAAGTATTGTTTCAACCGTGATTTTGCTTTGTCTTTTACGAACCAACCACCGATTGTTTCATTTCATCAATAGAAGTCAGTAAATCGAACATAATAAATCAGAATATTTTGAGTTTGTTCAAATCTTTCAGAACAGTGCTGGATTTATGTCACAGAGACATTATTAATCAATTAGTGTATATTATAGATATCTCACAGAGACGAAACTGTATT